>JAHKKF010524722.1:0-11241 GCA_019740295.1 Labeo calbasu | reverse complement strand
TACATATATACATATATATACATATATATATATATATATATATATATTCAGTATATCATGTCAAAATTTAGATGTTTTATTTACACAGCTCATAATTTTAATAATTTATTTCATGTTTTTATTTTTCATTTTTAATTTTAGTTTCATTTTTAGTAATTTTGTAACAATTACGTGCTTTTACCATTTTGATTAGTTTTTGTATTTCAAAAAATATTTATAGATATACTTAGATACATATATAGTCATATGTCTGTCATAAGTCAGTTTTTTTTTCTCTTTTTTTTTCTCAATCTCATAATTTCAACTTTTTATCTCATAATTATGACCGTCAAAATTCTGATGTTTTATTTACATAGTTCATAATTTTTTTATTTTACTGTTTTAATTAGTTTTTGTATTTCAAAAATATTTCTAGTCTTACTTAGTAATAATCAATTTATAAGAAAAAATTCAAATTACCACATAAAATTTGGTCTGTCATAATTCATTTTTTACATAGTTCATAATTTTAATTAATATTTTTGTGTTTTCATATTTATATTTTTCATTTTTAATTTTAGTTTAATTTTTAGTAATTTTGTAACAATTATGTGCTTTTGCCATTTTGATTAGTTTTTGTATTTCGAAAATATTTCTAGTCTTACTAAGTAATAATTAAGAGATTGACATTATGAGTCAAAAGTATGACACAAAAGTTCAAATTACCACATAAAATTTTTGTCTTTGTCATAATTCTGTTTTTATCTCATAATTATGACTGCCAAAAATGTAATGATTTATTTACATAGTTCATAATTTTAATTAATAAGTTTGATTTTCTTTCATATTTATATTTATATTTTTCATTTTTAATTTTAGTTAAATTTTTAGTAATTTTGTAACAGTTATGTGCTGTTGCCATTGTGCTGTTGATTAGTTTTTCGATTTCAAAAATATTTCCAGCCATATTTAGTAATAATTATAAGACTGAAATTATGAGATCATAATTGACATAATTATGAGATATGTTAAAAGTATGACATAAAGTTCAAATTACCACATAAAATGTTGTCTTTGTTATAATTATAACTTTTGAAAGTTGTAACTTTTTATCTCATAGTTATGACTTATCATTTTGTGAAATTTATCTTAAATTTTTGACTTTTAAATAATTTAGATTTTTTAAACGTTATAATTACAACTTAAAATCACATAATTTACACTTTTAACTCATAATTTTGACTTTTTATGTCATCACTATGACTTACTAATCTCATAATTATGATTTTCCAAAGCATGTTTTTTCTTATGTGGCAGAAATGGGCTTCCATATTTAAAAAATATTATTTATATAAAAATATTATTTATTAAATAGTTATTAAATAGTATAAACAGTTGAAAAGGATTTTTATTTCAGTTTTCGTGTTCAGTTAGTAATTAATTAATTAGTTGTCAAAGCTTAACTTTCAATTAGTTTAAGTTCTTATTTAAAATAGCTTAAATATTTTATTTAAGCTTTGTTACGGTTTACTTTTTTTTTTTTATAAAACACACACACACACACACACACACACACACACACACACACACACACACACACAGCTATCATATGACTCTTCAAAATCTAATTTTGTGTTCCACAGAAGAATGAAAGTCACATGGGTTTGGAACGACATGAGGGGGAGTTCAATGATAAAAGAACTATTCCTTTAAGCCTCAGGCAAAGTCTTTCCGTCAACCACAATTCAGCTCTAAAACTTTCGATTCTGTTTGTCACCGAAGGCGAAACGCTGCTACATTTTCTCCCTCCCTTTTGAGGTGTTATAGAGGATACCGTCCCCTGTACCGTCCTCGTTTCCTCTCGTCAATGTACGGTGTGCGGACGGGTCGCCAGTGGCAGGACATTGTAGCATAAGCAACTTTTGAGGACTAAATATGACGTGAGGTCCATCGACCAGGCAGGGAATGGCGAAAGCACAAAAAGTCACGCAAGGAGATCGGGACAACCAGAAATATGTTTCGCAAGCCATGACAATGTCTGGACAGCGTGTCCTTCTCTGCAGCAACTTGAACTTCAAAAAAATGCAAAAAGACTCTCTCGCTCACAATACCTGAAGGCTGTTCTTTAATTTTAAGGTCCAGTGACGCAAACACATAAAACCTGAGATTGAGCATAAAATACTGTGTCGTTGAGTCACTCTCTTTAATATGTATACCCACAGATGCTGCATTCTCTAAGGTAAGCGATGACCTTCAATTTAAATCAGCGCTGTGTCTCTGGGCAGGATGAGAAAAGCATTGTGGGAATTTAAAGAGTGTGTTCGCCCCCTGCTGGAAGACAATACATGCTGCATTCTCTTGCCTTTGAGCAAAGAACATTATTCCACTGAATTTACCAAAAATTATATCTATAGCTGTGCTCTCAATTCTGATTGGATAAGTTACGTTCAAAGCCATTGTAAAGATATATGTATACATGTGGCCAGACATCAGCTTAACTCTGTATACCATAAGCATAAACGTACATCTGATGAAGAGTCATTTATGTATGGAAGCCCATTTCCATTACAAAAGCAAAAGTATGTCATAATTTTGACTTTTGTATCACTTACTGTAATTTAGTATAATTTTGACTTATCTCATAATTTAAGCTTTATTTCATAATTAATGATTATCTCATTCTAACAGTGTCATTATTTTGCCTATGAATCTTGTAATTATGACTTAGTATGTCATTATTTAGATTTTTAATCTCATAATGTCTACTTTTTACCTCATAATTATGACTTTCGACATTTTTATGTTTTTATCTCATAATTTCGACTTTCTCTCATAAGTATGTCATAGTTTTGACTTTTTAAACCTACAATTTCAAAACAGTGTCATAATTAAATTTTTTTTCTCAAAATTATGACTATTTCAAAATGTAGACTATTTAATGTCATATTTTAGATTATTTATCCCATAATTTTGTCTTTTTATCTCATAATTTTGATTTTTATTTTTAAAATTTTTTAGTTTGAACTTTTTAATTATGACTGTCAATTTTAATTATGACTGTCAATTAATGACTTTCAAAATTTAAACTTTTTATCTAATAATTGTCATAATTTTGTCTTTTTCTCTTCTAATTTAGATTTTTTTAATTTCATAATTTCAATTTTATTCAATAAATAATTATATGAAAGCTTTATTCAATCTCATAATTATGACTTTCAAAATGTTTATGTTTTTATCTAATAATTTTAACTTTACTAATTATGACTTAATATGTCATAGTTTTGACTTTTTAAACTCAAAATTTAGATTTTTTTTTTTAATTTCATAATTTAAATTTTTTGTCTCATAATTATGACCGAGTCAAAATATTGATATTTTTATCTCATAATTTTGACTTTTTCTCATAATTATGAGTATGTCAAAGTTTTGACTTTTTAAACTTATAATTTAGATTTTTTTTATTTCATAATTTAAACTTTTTATCTCATAATTATGGCTATTTCAAAATTGTGACTGTTTTATCCCATAATTTTGATCATTTAATCTCATATTTTAGATTCTTTCTCATAACTTCAATTTTTATCTCACAATTACGATTATTTAATCTCATAACTTAAATTTTTTATCTCATAATTCTGACTTTAAATCATATTTATGACTTAGTATGTCATAGTTTAGACTTATGACTTATTAAACTCATAAGTTTGATTTTTGTATTTCAAAATTTCAGAAGTCATAATTCTGACTTTTTTTTATTTCATAATTTTTATTATTTAATCTCATAATTTCACCTTTTTAAGTATGTCATATGTATGTCATAGTTTTGACTTTTTAAACCCATAATTTAAATTATTTATCTCTTAATGTCAACTTTTTAATCTCATAATTATGACTGTCAAAATTGACTTTTTATTTCAGAATTTCGACAGTCATAATTTTGATTTTGTATCTCATAATTTTAATCTCATATTTAAAATTTACCAAAGCATACATAACACATACCTGTGTTGCTCCAAATAAAGCTTTAACCTCAACGGGACGGCTTACACTTTGGCCAGAACTTGTTGAAACATCAGATTTTTCCGTACTCTGATTGGTCTGTCCTAGCTGTCCATAATTTGCTCTGCCCCATGTAAAGACCCGCCCACTCTCTGTGAATAGATAATATATTGTTAACTGTAATAAAGAAAAAAACATAAAGAAAGATTTGTGTAAGAAAATGTGTAGTATGACTCACCTGTTTTTGCGACAAGATGCGTCCAGCCGCTGTGAACATCAGTCACTCTTTCACCCCGCAACAGAGATCGATCCAGAGCCACAGGAAGAGGCAGGAAGAGGCTCTCGCTGACCAGCTGACCATGTTTATTGCTTCCCCAGAGAAACACGTCACCTTTGACTGTAGAAATATGTGATTCAAATGATTTGGTGACACTTTTAAGATCCCCTGTCTCAATCCTGACCAATCAGATAGAGACAGAAGGCAAAATCAGTTTGATTGATTGAGAAGTACTCTCACCTGTCAAACAAATGCAGTGGGTGGAGCCAGCAGCTACCTTCTGTGGGGTCACATTATCAAACCCTGCATATGAGAAAATAAGCACAAGCGCTAGAAATAACTATTAAATGACATTTATAATTTAACAGAGATTAATGAGGTACACTAATAAATAGTATAAAAAGATCTCATGTATTCTAATGTGAGGTTAATTCAGCTTTAAGCTCAACTGTGTGTGTGTGAATGTTACCTGGGACAAGGCAGGGCTCCTTAGAGGATAGATGTGCAGGAACAGGTTGGGGATTTAACATTCTCTTAGCGTGACTCGACAGGCCAGTTCCCCATTGATAAACACAACCTGATGCTTTAGACACATACATGTAGACACACACACATTTGTTTTTGTGAATTGTGGGAACTTTCCATAGACTTCTATAGTTTTTATACTGACCAAACTATATTGTCTATCCTCTAACCCAACCCTAACCCTAAACCTACCCCTTACAGAAAACATGTTTGCATTGCTACATTTTCAGATAAACATCGTTTACTACTTTTAATAATTTTTTTTTACATTTACAAACACATAATTAAACATTATCCAATGTTCAGTTATACTAGCATTACAATACATTTATTATCTAATTATAATTTTAACAGTTTTTGCCAATATTTAAATCAAATTTAAATGTTAAAAGATATTTAATGTTTAAGATTTCTTTTTTATTTTACATATATAATAAATAAGACAAATAATTAAGGATAATATTTAAAATATAGTAATTCATACATAATTTACAAAACTATAATAAATATAAAACAATTTTCTATGTTGGAAAAAATAAACTATTTTTGATTTTTTTTTATTTAAAACAAATATATGCATTTACATACTAAGACAAATAATTAAATATTATAATAATTACATGATATAAACAATTGTTAAAATATAAAAAAATAAAATAAATAAAAATTAAATTTTAATGTATTTAATATCTAATTATAATACTAATTATTGGATTTTTTGTTGATATTGGAAATATTGGAACCTTAAAATAAAGGAACTTTTTAAATATATTTTTCAATATTTAAACAAATGTTATTATTAAAATATTTTTAATATAGAATTAGAAATTTTTATATATTTATATTTATAAATATATTTACTATTTAAAATAACTGTTTTTTCAGGTTTCTTTGATGAATAGAAAGTTCAGAAGAACAGCATTTATCTGAAATAGAAATCTTTTGTAACATTATAAATGTCTTCACCATCACTTTTGATCAATTTACAGCGTCCTTGCTAAATAAAAGTATTAATTTCTATCATTTCAAAAATTCCCCCCTAAAACATAAATAAATAAAAAAATAAAATACTGACATCAAGCTTTTGAATGGTATAGCGTATAACGTTACAAAAGCTTTTTATTCATCAAAAAATCCAGAAAAAAATTACTCTGTAATCTATTTTACATTTTAATAATAATAATAATAATAAATGCAGGCTTGGTGAGCAGAAGAGACGTCTTTAAAAAAAAAAAAAGAAAAAGATAAATCTAACTGTATATTATATATGTATTATATATTTATATTTAATACCTGTACTTGCTAATGCATGTCTGAGCCCTGCAGCCACACTAGTTACCGGCTCATCCAGGGTCTGCAAGCAGAACAAAGCTTGATATTATTACAGTCCTCACACATACTAGCGTGCAAGAGTCTCATTATAGTCCCACCTTCACGTGTAAAGGTTCTGCTGAGTGTGTTATTCTTGGCGAGACGCCCAGCTGTCCAAATGCATTGGAGCCGCATGCCAAGACCCGACCGTCACCTGAAAGACACAGATCAGATATCAGTTATTCAGCACTAAATTAAACGAAAGGAAGTCTCCACTGGCGGATCTAAGAGCCCCTGATCTAATCAAACTCTAAACAGAACCACTCAAAAATAACTGATGTCTGCAACACCCAAGCCCTTTTATTTTTCTACCCATAATCTGTCACATACAGTCCAGAATATGAATTTGATCACTCACCAGTCAGGATAACAGAGAAGTCCCAACCACAGGACACCTGCTGAACTCTTGCGCATCCAGGCAAAGGGCAGGGTTGAAAGGTTATGACCTCTGACGGGTGACTGAGCCCTAATTGACCTTTGTGGTTCTGTCCACACATCAGCAGGTCACCTGATTCTGTGGAGAAATGTTGTTGTAATACTTCAACGTGACCACTAGTATGCGACACTGTTCTACAAATAAAAGGTCAGCAATTGCAGAAGGAGTTTAAGGATTATTTCACAAATCCTAACGACGTGCGACGAGAGTTTGGATTAATATATATTATTTTCATAGTGTTATAGGTCATCTAACCAGTGATGACAGCCGAATGTCCGCCTCCTCCGGTTATACAGCGAATCTGCTCTGCCTGCAGTCCGCCGTCTGCACGCCGCGGCTCGGCTTGATCTTCCGTGTTTCCCTGTCCGAGCTGCCCGTAACTGTTGGCTCCCTGTGAGGCGAAATCACGATTTGTATGATTACTTCAAAAGATTTATATTGATTTATACTTGAACAAATGTGAATTTCGCGTATTCTCGTGGACTAAATGATTGTGGACCACAGTTTCATTACTGCAAGTGTGTAATTTTGCACAATAAAAAGTAAATAAAACTTACCCACGTGTACAATACACATTTTGACAGCTGAGCTCCTTCCATCAGATTTAAGCGCAAAATGATGACATCGCCATGAAATCATGTAAACGTCACTGGTTCCCCAGATTTAGGAAATATTATTAGGTAGAATGGAAACGATGCATCCCAAAGTGGGCGGGGCTTAGCGGTTCGGGTCTGGCTTCTATATTATATATTTTAAATATTTTATTTATTTATTTATTTATTTTGCCATTGTTTAAAATGTAAAATAAATAAATAAATTATAAAATTAAAATTATATTTAATATCTTATTATAATATTAAATATCATTATTATTCTTTTTAGATTTCACTTTTTCAATTTTAAAAACAAAGTATATTAATATATATTTATTATATAATTAGAATTGTTTATTTGAAATTAAAGAATTGCAATAATGAAAAGATTTTTTTAAATATTCAGTACTAAAATTATATACATATACCTATTAAGACAAATAGTTAAATATGGTATTTAAATTATAATAAGTGAAGTAATTAAAGTAGAAAATTATAATATTCAATTAAAATAATTTTTTAATTTGATATAAAACCCAAATTTATTTTCATTATTTAAGACAAAAATACATGTATATGTACTACAACACATAACTAAATATTATTAAATTAAAAATTATAATAATTAAAGACAAAATTATAATATTATTTTTTATGCTTGATATAAAAATGAAATTTATTTTCAGTATTTAAAACAAATATATACGTACTAAAACAAATAATTAAGTATTATGATATTTAAATTATTAAATTAATAATAAATGATAAAAGGATAACATTACATTTTTATACTTGTTATAAAAACAAAATTTATTTTCAGGCTGACATTGAAATATTTAAATATTAAAAGTACAACATTAAATTATGTAATTAATAAAAAAAAATAAAATGCAAATCTATGCGATTTTAAAATGTAATTTTATTTCTAAAACAAAATGTATATTTGAAATTTATTTTATCTTTTTATACGTAAAATACAAATTACAAACAAGAATTAGGAAGGATGATAGTATTCAAAGACAAGGAAATTATATACAAAAATATAATAGGTCAGATTTAGATGGAGTGGTCATGTGGATAAATAGCTAAATATTATGGTATTTAAATTATAATAATTGAAGTAAAGTATAAGATTACAATATTAAATATATTTTTTTCAGCATTTAAAACCAAACAAAATATACATATATACTAAAACAAATAATTAAATATTTTGATATTAAAATTCTAATAATCAACGATAAAATTATAATATGATTTTTTATACTTGATATAAAAACAACATTTATTGGCAGTATTTAAAACAAATATACATATGTAAGTACTAAAACAAATATTCAGTTTTATGATATTCAAATTACAATAATTAAAGATAAAAATATAATTTTACATTTTTTTTACTTGATATAAAAAATATTTATTTTCAGTATTTTAAGAATACACACAAACATATTAAGACAAATAATTAAATATTAAAATATTACAATTACAGTATTAAAAATAAATATAACATGCAATTCTATGCGATTTTAAAACGTAATTTTAATTCTAAAACTAAACGTATATATTTGAAATTTATTTTAACTTTTATATGTAAAATACAAGTCACTAACAAGAATCAGGGACGATAGTATTCAAAAACAAGGAAATTAAGTACAAAAATATAAAAGGTCACACGTAGACGGAGTGATCACGTGGTATCAGTTTCTTTTCACAGCGCCGTCAGGATAAACCAATCACAGCCATTTGAGATCACAGGATAATGTGTTTTTTAAAAACGTTCATAGATGTTACTAGAGCCGCTTTTCGATTTATTTATCAGGTATTTATCCTTAAATTCATAGAATTATAGGTTTACAAGATTTTACTTTCATACACATATATGTCCGATATGACAAATAATATCTTGATATTTGAAAAAGACGGAGATTTCGGCATTTGAGTCGACAAGCGCCTCTAAAGAGCGTAAAACTGGAAAGAAGAAAAGACGAAACTATATAACAGTAGAGGGCATATACAGTAGAAAAACAAATATTTATTTTATTATTATTCTTATGAACTCTTTAATACAGTCTCTAGCAATACATTTCTCTAAAGCTTAAACTTGAACTGATAGGCATACTTCGTTCATAGTTTTAAACGTATTACATATAGAGACGCTAAGCATTTAATAAGTTAATTTGTAAAAATATTCTTTCATGTCCAATGCAATATTTACATGCATTTTAATAAATACAGATTATTCCAGGTCCTACTCCATGTAGACATCCATTTAAAATAAAGAAACAATAACACATAGCATACACTGTGTATACTAAAGATTTCATAGACTCACAACGATACAAAACTTTCTGTATTTAGTATCGTATACTAAAATATCTGCTTAGACAGCATCTCTGAACAAATAAACATAAGGTGCCAATTTGAAACAAATTACGCACATGCAAACTGAAACCACCATTATATTAGCAGACATCAATTTTGCACAACAGACTAACGGTCAGATGCGCAGCCTGAATTTAACCAAAACCTTTGTGGTCACCTTGCATAAATACCACCTTATCAAGTAGAAATCTCACATAAAATACAAGAACTCCACTTGCAAGCATTTAGCACAGCTTTTGTAGAACCACGCATTTAAAAGTCAAACTAATTATATAAACAGACACAGATTTGACTTCATTTGGTGGGTACATAACAGCATGACATATTGATGCCATGCATGATTTGGAGAGTAAAGTACTGTGACAAAACAAATGAATTGGTACATGAAGTAACTGACAGTTTGCTAGGAAATTTTTAGCTTTTCAGACTCCCAGCTGTTTGTTTAGCCTGCTTAGTGCGTCTCCAATGATGTCCAACTCATGTCTTAGTTCTTCCACCACGTTGTTGATGCTGGTCGTGTCCTTCAGAACATCTACGCTCTGTGTGTACGGGTTGTAGCGCACGGAAAATGGCCGCTTGATGGTTTTTGCAAACTCCCTAAAAAATACATTCAGATTTGAATGAAAACTATAGTGCTAAATACTTGCATTCACTGTAAAAATTCAGTTTCGTTTTTTATTTCTATTCTACACACCTCATTTTGACTTTTGCTTCCTCAAAGGTGTCCGAAACAAAGTAGACATCCTGAAAGGTGGTGATGATGCATTCCTGTTTGCTTGTCACATTGGGGTCAAAGGGCAAGATTCTGGCGTTTCCAGAGAGTGCATGCTGGAAGAAAAGGAAGCATTTCATCTCTATTTACAAGGTGAAAAACATGCATTATGCATCATGTGGAGAAAGCATTTTGTGGTTTGTTACCTTCAGCTCGCTGATGGAGGATAGCAGACCGGCCCCGTACGCTCTCAGTTTCCCTTCTTGCTTACAGAGGCCAAACTCCACAGTGAAGAAATAACACTAAAGCATAATATGGAATTGTTAATATTACTGTGTTTGCAGTATATTCACATCAAAACACCTCTCACCAAAAAGTCAAATTGTAAAGCCTGCTGTTACTTACAGTGGCGAGTTTCTGTACAGAGTCGTCTGACGCTCCCAGTGACGCCAGACCAATCTCCTGACTGAACTGAGCAAAGCTGGGCTCGGCCAAAAGAGGGACGTGTCCAAGCAGCTCGTGACATGTGTCTCTAAAACAGACAAACGTGTTCACATGATCACCTGCTTAGAGTAACAATTCTTGTATCAGTACATTTAAAATACATACATTTCTATATGTAAATACACACACATACACACGCACACACTCATGATGCATAAAGTCATAAAAATGTGTATATAACATATATGAAATATAAAAACATTTAATATGAAAATGTAATTTATATGCATATACATATACATATCAATACAGATTTTTAATTAGTCTATCACATATATATATATAAATATATATATATATAGATAGATAGATAGATAGATAGATAGATAGATAGATACATAGATAATGTATATATGCGTGCACACACGTGTATATTCATTAATTTTTTTTATTTTTATTTTTGTATTTATGTATGTGCAATGCAGTACATTTTTATGTTAAATGTTATATTTAATAAATC
>JAHKKF010524721.1:0-18018 GCA_019740295.1 Labeo calbasu | reverse complement strand
TGTGTATGATTTTTACTTTGTGGAAAGCACACACACACCTGCGTAATTCAGTCATAAAAGTGGAATTTACTGTATGACTTTATGGAATGTCAAGAAATTTAGCATACCTCATCAGTATTTTTACTATTTCAATTTGATAAAACTACCATCAGATGCCCGTATGGTAATAACCTACTAAAAAAATGCAAAATAAATGAAACTATGACAGAAATATATATTATTCTACAGTAGAATGCATTTCCCAAAGTATTAATAGGGTACAAAGGCGCTCCGGGGTAAAAGGCACCTTTGATATTATTTTCCTCTAAACCACTAAATAGCAGAAAAATGAGGCATTGCACTTTCAAAAACATTCGCTTTTCAAGATGCACATGCAAATTTGGCTGATCGCTGATACGATCACAGGCAGCAGCAGAAAGTTGAATGCATATATTTTGAGACAAATCTTCTTAATGATTTTCAAGCAACAGTTTTTAAATAACTAAAGAATATGTAAAAGTATGGTATTTGGGGTAAAAAGCACCCCTGCTGTTGGGGCTAAAAGGCACAATAATTAACAGAAGGCTGACTTTTCCATTCGTTGACATGACCTGGTTAGATTCAGATGGTAAATATCATATATTATGTTGGATGTCCATCTTAGAGATAATCACCATGTTTAGAATGAAACCATCATATTTAAAAACATGATATTAATCATATCATATAATAAAATATCATTTGTTGTTACTACTGTAAATCTATATTAAATAACTATAGGATCTCCTTCAGTGCTTTCAGAATCTTTACTTTTTAAAATGATTTTGTTTCTGTATTTTAAAATTTTTTTTATATTAACATTTTAATGACAGTATAATTTATTAAACAAAAATGGATTCTTTTATTTTTCAAATTAAGCAGAAAATAGTACAAACCTGGCTAAAGTGATTGTTTTGAACAAGTATTAACTTAGACACTATAAAAAATAATAATAATAAATTATATTAATACTGTATACCTTTTGCCCCATGCTGGTGAGCCTTTTGATTTATTGTCACACAAAATGTATTGCTCCATAAATGTTCCAAAAAAAAAAAAAAGAAAAATAGAAAAATTATATATATATATATATATATATATATATATTTTTTTTTTTTTTTTGCAATTATACATTTTAGCGTAGTGAACAACACATTTTTTAAGGTGTGCCTTTAGCCCCATTGTACACTATTATAATAATATTTTTTAAAGGAATATCAACATTTTTTTATATGAGAAATATATTATGATTCTACAGTAGAAAGTATTTCTTTTAGAATGTAAAACTTTTCAACAATGTTTTAATTTAAACAGTAATCCTGTCAGGCAGCACTTCGTTTGTCAAAAAATTAAAGAAATATTTTAAAATTTGATTACATTTTCATTAATCAATGGCACTGTTAAAGTGGTGTGCATTCATTTGTTTACTACAGTTTTTGATAATAAATTTGCATTACATTTTTAAAAAAAAGAAAGAACACAAAAATTAAAACGAACAACAATTTCTGAAAAAACAGAGCACTTGTAATATTAAAATTTAAACAAATTATTAAATAGTTCTATAAATTCAGCTGGTTAAGCATCCTTTGTGACTTTTCAAATTTAAATAAACTATTTAAATGCAAATCAGAAAAATTGAAATGGAAAACAGAATTTAGCCAAAATATCTGAATGGATTCATAGCCGTTTCATAAACTGCTTTGCTGTATACTGCCTTATTGCAGTTCATTATGGGACTGCAGATGCTGCCTTAAAATTAGTCAAAAATAAGATAGCATTAGCAATTATCTTAGCATTATCAGGTTACCTTACGGAACAGTCTTTGTGTTAGAAGTGCATCTATGATATCTTTAATTGCTTGCTATGGAGGCAGCTAGGTTTTGGAACAGTGTATGGGAGAAGTAATAGACTACTCACTCCTAGCTTTTGAGATCAGACGTGTGTCCAGAGCTGTTGATGAAAGATTGACAGAGTTATAATAAATCTGTCAGGCTGAAGACATCAATCTGTGCTACAGTATTAAGGGAATTCACATATTCTATGATATAACAAGCCATCTAGAGATTGGCATCTAGGTGAATCTCACAAAAACTGTCAAGAACCATGTCACATTTCAGCCCACAATCACACTAGTACTGTTGTACTATTTGTACTATTGTAAATGTGTTCCTTTATGCAAATTATAATTTTCAATTTAGATTTTGCAAAAAAATATGACCTAGATGTTTTAATGAGTTTCATCCATCTATCCAAAGTATGTAATGGATGTACTATGAAGTATTACCTGAAGACACAACGTGATCAAAGACCAGGGGACCTTGTTTTTCCACAACTCTGCGAACTTTGGAGCTGTACATCTCATTTAATCTGCCCACAGCCTGATCCACTGCTGATTCCTGTCCCGCTGGAACAGCAAACTCTGACTCGTAGTAAGCTATTACGCTTCCCTCACTGCAGAGAGACAGGCGATATTAGAGTGTCTTACCATCTAACGGTGTACATCAATAACCATGAGATCAAGCAAAAAATAGTGTTTTTAATTTCACAGCCGAAACATTTGAAATTCAAACGCTGAATGAACATTTTTGATGAAAATTTCTTCACATTTTTTGTTAGAACTTTGCTTCTTCATCAGAAGAGGTTTGTAGAAATTGTAGCATTCCATCACATGCTCACCAGTGAATGGGTGCCGTCAGAATGAGAGTCCAAACAGCTGATAAAAACATCACCATAATCCACAAATAATCCACACCACTCCAGTACATCAGTGAATTTTGAGGAAAACAGGGGCTGGACTTTTTCACTGGAGAATTATGGACTTATTATTATTAGTAGTAGTATTAGTATTATTGCCAGAAGCAAAGATTAAAGTTAAAACGCCTTAATGATAGATTTGTTTCTTATAAACATGCATCTTTTAGCTTCACAAGACATTAATTGAAGAACTGGAGTGGTGTGGATTACTTATGGATTATTTGAGCTTTTTTTTTTTTTCAGCTGTTTGAATTCTTAATCTGACGGCACCCATTCACTGCAGAGGATCTGTTGGTAAGCACATTTTTCCAAATCTCTTTCGATTAAGAAACAAACTCATCTACATCTTGGATGGCCTGAAGGTGAGTAGATTTTCAACAAAACCATTGCTTTAAGACCAAAAATCATTCAAAAAACATGTGGGCAATCACATGTAGACTTACCTGAAGGCTTGAACTTTGGAATCAACGTAATATTTTGACAGCTGTGCATTTTCTGAGTACATTGATTGTAGCTAAATATGAAAAATAAATAAATAAATAAAATCAAACACTTTTCACTGTCATCACTATGCAAAAACAAATTAGTTTTAATTTAGTTCTCACCTGAGTCCTGACTTTGTTTGCCAACTCTTGAAACTCTGCACTGTCTGAGTTTTCATACGCATCCACAAAAGCTTCATTTGTTATCCTAAGCGTGCCAGTGTAAATCTTCTGTAACTTCAAATCTTTCCGGACTGCAAAACCAACAAACACATGATCGACACTAATGACTACAACTGGTAACAGTGTTATGCTGATTGTGGCTGCAGTACTGACTTACAGTGGAAATGCCAGACCAGAAGTCCTATGATCAAAGCCAAAATGGCTGCCAAGATCACCAGACCAACAATGACTCCAACTTTCCCAGGGCCCCTCTTCTTCTCCAGCTTTTTGTTATCCGATGCTGGCAAGAACGTGACAGCTTGTTCCCATTCCTTGTCCTAAGAGCCAAAGAGGGAAAATTCTTTTTACTCTTCTCTTTAACATTCCAGAGTCTCTGAATTCAACCAGATAAAAGTCAGTTTAAAGAAATAAATAATGAAAATTGCAGCACATATCCTCAACAGAATAAGATTCTGATTGAGAACAGAAAACGCACAGTAAATTGCAGAGCTGTTTTGACAGAATAAGTACACATTCAGATGTATTATATAAGAGCAGCATCAAAACACTTCCCAAGATGCTTGTACTGCACAACTTAAAAGTCAACATAGGCATTGTTTTCAGAGGAGAGGGAGGCAATGCCTCCACAAAAGAAAAAAAAAAGGTTGAGTAAATAATTAGCGGTACAAAACAAGAAAATGTGTGTAAAACATCAATTTTAATGAAACAATACCGTCTGTAACAGCTACACCAGTGGGCTGTTTTTAAATGAACTGCTCGGAAAAACAAGTTTCGGTGGGTTGTGAGAATTTGGACTTTCCCCTTTTACTGTAGTTATTATTGTGTTTATTTTAATAAATATATGTTAATATATGTAAGCCACTATATAAATACAATTAATGTTTTCTGTTGAATGGTGCTTCAGATGCCTTTAACCTAGAAAACACACAAAAATATTAAACAGCAAAACTGTTTTTCAAATTAATAATAAGTGTTTATTGAGCATCAAATCAGAATATTAGAATGATTTCTGAAGGATCATGCGACACCGAAGACTGGAATAATTATGCTGAAAATTCAGCTTTGATCACAATTATTAAATTAAACTACACCAGTCAAAAGATTTTTAATGTTTTTTTAAAGAAGTCTCTTCTGCTCACAAGCTTACGTTTATCTGATCCAAAGTACAGCAAAAACTATTTAAATAAAAACTAAAAATATTTTTACTATTTAAAAAAACAGTTTCTATTTGAATATATTTTAAAATTGAATTTATTCTTGTGATTATAAAGCTGAATTTTTTGCATCATTACTCCAGTCACATGATCCTTTAGAAAACATTTTAATATTTTGATTTGCTGCTCAACAAAACATTTATTATTATTATGTTGAAAACATCTGAGTAGATTTTTTGAGGAACAGAAAGTTTAGAAGAACAGCATTTATCTGAAATCTTTTGTAACATTATAAATGTCTTTATCATCACTTTTGAGCAATTTAAAGCATCCTTGCTAAATAAAAGTATTAATTTCTATAACTTCTTGGAATGCAAATGTACTCAACTTTTTTATATATTGATAATAATAATAATGTTTCTTGAGCAGCAAATCAGAATATTAGAATGATTTCTGAAGGATCATGTGACACTGAAGCCTGGAGTAATGATGCTGAAAATTCAGCTTTGATCACATGAATAAATTACATATTAAAATATTTTCAACTAGAAAAGAGCTATTTTAAATAGTAAACATATTTCAAACTTTTACTGTTTTTGCTGTATTTTGGATCAAATAAATGCAGGCTTGGCAAGCAGAAGAGACTTCTTTAAAAAAACATTAAAAATCGTACTGTTCAAAACGTTTGACTGGTGGTGTAAGTCGGGTGGGGCGTGATTTTATCCATGAGGATAAACTAATCAACTGGACATTACTAGAAGGGGATTTGTCCTAGAAACGAGGTTGAAGTTGATAGTAGAGGACTACAGATGAACCAAACACAATAACACCAGGAACGAGCGTTAAGAAAGTAAGCAGTGTTGACTTTAAACCAAGACGAATCACACTGGATATACATCCATCAGACTGATGACGGAAGTAGAAGACATAATAGGACATGCTATTCCATGTGGTTACAGCAACAATAAGGAAACAGATCAAGTTTCATACAACCTCTTTTCTGTAAAATATAAAACCAACAAAACCTGTAGTGAAACATCAAACGCTTGCAGAACACAATCATTTTATTTGTATTCAGTGAGCATTGTTCTTCTTCAACAGGCTTTTTAATATTGCATTTCAGTAAACATTATTAATTTATCTGTAACAGTTGTTTAAAATAAAAGAAAAAATAGGACTTAAGAGTGTTTACACTTGATATGAAGTACACTACCTTTTAAAAGTTTGGGATCAGTGTAAGTTGATTGATTTTTTTAAAGAAGTCTCACCAAGGCTGCATTTATTTAATCAAAAATACAGAGTCATTGTGACATATTAATGCAATTTAAAAAAACTGTTTACTTTTAAATGTATTTTATTCCTGTGAATAAAAGCTGAATTTTCAGCATCATTACTCCAAGTGTCACAAGATCCTTCAGAAATCATTCAAATTTGCCTATTTACTGCTTAAGAAACTACCCTCATTATCAATATTATCTGTATTTTTATATCACTTATTATTATGTTTTATATGCTTAAAAACAGTTGTGCCGCTTAATATTTTGTGAGAACTGTGATACATTTTTTCCACAATAATTTTATGTATAGTTCAAAGAGAAGTGTTTATTTAAAAAAAAATCATAGAGACCCCAAACTTGTGCTTTGCTCGCTATGAAACACTGACCTACAACTGTGACTTTTACAACCGCTGATTATCTCAGACTGCCGTCACATGACACTGTTCATGACCTATATTCTACTCACTTGTGTCAAAAAATGTGCAAGACAAAAAGTCCCACCAGAGTCGGACATTCATGGAATACATGGAAACTTTTATAAAAGAGAGGCTTTGCTTTTTGCCATTACCATCTAAAAAAAGAAACCAAATCAAGCCAAGCATAAACTGCCAATTCTCAGGGAGATTTCCAAGGGCATCTAATTAGTTCTAGTGTCTGTGTAGCTGTTCTGTTTGTTACCGCTATTTTGTTACCGTTATATGAGAACACAGGTTTAAAAACAATAGTCAGGATGTTCTAATTAAACATAAAGTAATCTTATTACATCAACAAACTGTCAGCAAACTGACAAATTAATAGTGCTGAGTAATGTTAGATTAGAGAGATAATTGTTCTTCTTTCAATCTGACTTTGTTCTGGTTTTAACTTAAGACAATCCAGTTAATGAGCAATGAAGTTTAGCTGTAAATGAATAAACTTCACCTGGGTCAAGAGGTTGACATTCTATGACGACATGCATGATGCATGAAAACCAGCTGATCACTGCTGGATGAGTAGGATATCCCTGAGTCATTTTCAGGTTTCATTTGTGGGGGTGCTGTATCATAGTAAAGCTACCTGCCGTAAACATGTTGCAACAGATCTGTGGAATGCACGCAGGTGTACACACACAGATCAAACAAATAAACACTGACATGTGGTGGCGCTGAACACTCAACTCAAAACTTGATGCTGTGCGATAAAACACTTAAAGGATTAATTCACCCAAAAATGAAAATATTGTCATTAATTACTCACCCTCATGTCTTTCCAAACCCGTAAGACCTTCTTTAATCTTCGGAGCAAAAATTAAGATATTTTTCATGAAATCTGTGTGCTTTCTGACTCAAAAATCGATTCCGATTCCAGAATCGGATACTTAAGGTCAGGAATCGGATACTTCTTGTGAAATTAAAATTTCGTTCCCGCCTGTCGATTCCTATGTGCGGGACCGAGGACCTGACCCGAAACAGCAAAGTATAATATTTGTGATAAGCTAAACATGTTGCAATAGAGTCACCAATCACCAATATGACAAAGCATTTTAATTTAACAGATCATTAAAGATCACAAACACGATTCAAGTACCACCGTGATTCACTATCAAGTAAATCCAGAGTGAATCCCTGAATCATTCACCTATAAATTAGGCCTACATGTGATTGTGTTTAGTTGTCTAATGTTTTTTTTCTTCAGAATCGTAAGAGAACCACAACTTCCACTTAAAACAACAACAACAACCCAATGTATCCAGAACCACGCAGCTCTATTTTGCAAACAGCTCTTAAGTGAATGATGTTTTTAAGTAGCCTGTTGATTTTTGTTCATGGTATCCAGCTGCAACTAAATGTTTAGCAAAAAAGAAACAGAATAAATATGCTTGATATCATCTTTTAGTCACATTGGAATCGAAACTGGGAATTGGAATAGGAATTGATAAAAATCTAAAATATCTAAATAGAAAAAATATCTAAAATATAAAAATATCTTAATTTGTGTTCTGAAAATGAACGAAGGTCTTACGGGTTTGGAACGACATGAGGGGGAGAAATTAATTACAGAATTTTCATTTTTGGGTGAACTATCCCTATAACCTGATCATCTTTTAACTAGCGGTGTTGCATACACAACACAGTGCCTAGCTACAAGTCATGTTTTTAAACTACAACAAAATCTATATTGAATCTATTCAATATTTTTATTACAGTATTATTAATAGATATTACACAGTTTTTTTTTTACAGTATACAAAGCTTGAAACCACTGTGTGTCCCTGCACAAGCTTTATAAATTGTGTTTTATATTCTCTGTGAATCATAGTTTGAATTGGCTCAATTATATAAACCTTTTTCCCAGCACTACATACAACATAAAGAGAGTGGCATTTGATAATTTTCAAAACACCTGAGTGACTGTCAAACTGCTGAGTAATGCAGTTAAGTTGCGTCACTACTTTTACTTTCAGCACATCCAAACTAGTGACAGACCGATCGCAATTAGAGAGCCCTGTCAAAAGGTGAACGTTGCGTTTTCACTTATTTTTAAGTGCATATTTTGTAAAATGTATAAGAATTTAATTTTTTTGCAAGTGAAAGTCTCATTTGCTATCTTTAAACTGTGTAGTACACTTAGTATTATATTGGCCAACAGTCACATTGTACACTGAAAAATATTTGATGTCGTATTTACATCAAGACAAATTTCACTCAGAAATTGCTAGTACATTTCACAAATAATCACCAAAAAAAAAACAAGCAACACATTAAATTTTAAAAAAATATCTGTGGCCATTTGCATCGTTTGACCAACTAGAAGTTAGCTCAGAGGTGATCAGTCTTACTTTTCTGACTCAAATTGGGCCAATCTAACTTTTTGTAACTGACTTTACAAAAATGATGACGAAGAAAACAAATTAGATGACTAACTTTTTAAGACTAGTGTAAGCAGTTTATGCAACCGGCCCCTGAATTAATATTTTCTTGTATACAGCTAATTAAAACTAATGAGAGACTGATAGTTAGTCATTCCAAAAACAAACAGTGTCACATGGTGAACATAGTAAATACTGTGTGAAATAAATATCAAATTTATTTTTGCAACGTAGCGGAAGTATAGTACAATACACTTTTTAGTATTATATGTACACTTTGAAATACTGTAATTAAATAACGCATTGATTTAAAAAATTTTCAAATGTTTAAAAAAATGACTAAAAGAGCATTTCCTTTTAAAATGTACTTCTCTTAAAATTTCTCTCATTTTAAAATATCACTTCTCGAAAGACTATATCAGTCACCACCAGTTTACCAGAAATGGTGGTTTTTAATCTCTCTCTTAAGATGACAGCTACCCATAACCACCAGAGACATAAAGTGCAGTTGTAGACTAAAAGCAGTTCATTTAAGGTCTTGTGAATGTGTACTGACACACTATCCTCACAGATGACAATGAATCACAGCTAATCCAGTCAGCAGAACAACTTAAATTCAAACGTCTATTGATGATCAGTAGAAATGAAATCCCTTGCACATGCAAACCGATCAAGATGAAAAGAAAAGGAATGAATGTCAGCCGACTACCTATACTGGTTCGTACTGGGTTACTACAGACAGGAAATGATCATATTTTCAAATAAACACATGGTGTGAAACCTCTTGGTTTGAAGTGTGGTACTAGTACAAGCACAGTATAGAGGTTAATGCACTTAAACATCCGTTTGCATCTTATAGTCAACCGACAAGGCCTTTTTAGATTAAAATAAAGAAATGATATTATTAATAGTAGCTTTTACCTTGCTTTTTAAAGCCACAGTCGCAAAGAAGGCTCTATTGTAAAATTAGAATAATGTAGGCACTATAAAAATTTGGTTGACCATTTCAAGGCCTGGAAACCACAATTGCACGATTTCCTGACACTTACAGGTGGGAACATTTATAGTAATAGAGATATATACCACTACCACCACTATTCTACTAATGAATTCTTCTAAACAGGTTGGCACAACAGGAAATACTTTCATGTCATTAAAAAATTACCACAGGGCAGATTTCAGTTTTTTTAAGTGTTTAAGGTTGCTTAAAATGTTGAAAAAAATAGTAAATTGGATTAAAGATTAAATAAGGTAAAGGTCAATCTTACCGAAGAACCGGGAGTGTAACGCATTCCTCCATCCATAGGGTCCATGTCTGAGAGACCACCAGGAGAATAAATATCAACTGACTTTTCTTCTCACCGCTTCCACTTCTGCTGACAAAATAAGACGTATAATTGTATATTGTAAGAAACAGACTTGTTATTGTCAGATGAAATCAAGCAGGTGTGAAAAACAACAACACGCCCATAACAAGTGCACGCTGCAACAAAATAGAAATGAATGCGTCCTAAAATAAAAACGTACAAATAAACTATCGAACAAACCAAAACGTGTAAGTCTCAAACACTAAATCAAGAGAATTAAAATGAGGTACATTTCGTCTTGCGGAGAGACCGAAGATTGTTTCGTCTACCAGTGATACGAGGAAGATATTTCCGGAGATTTCAGGTAACAATGGGAGTGTCTTACTCAAGCGATACTAGCTCTGCAAGTGAGCACTTCCCACACGTAACACTTTAAAAACCCAATTTCTAAACTACAAAATAACCCTAAATACATCAATGTACGTAACTACATAGGTAAATATTTTAAAGCAACTGTAAGGTCAATTTTAAGTATAGATATAACTGTATAAATCTAGTATCGATGTGTGTTTCTGTTTATGGACAATGACTCACGTTCCGCAAGCGTCTGTCTCAATAATCAAGTGTGCTGCCTGCTTAGATCGCATGGTTGGCCAACATTCCTAAATTGATTCGAAATGGGGTGGAAAATGCTGTCTAGGTAGGGCGCGTTGTAGATTTTTGAGACATTCTCATAAACTCGACTTGCAGGTTTCTGTTGCAAATGACGTTTCCACGAAATACAGATCACTGGAAAAAAAAAAACAGATGACTAAAGATTTTAAGATGTTGAAATTAAAACTGTTTACAATAAACTATAAACTACAGATCATTAAAAAAAAACAAATATCTGTATTATAATAATAACAATGACAGTAATATGCCAATATGATACATTACAATCAAATACAATATAAAATGCCTAGAAAGTTATTAATATCAGATATTATTAATATATAATCTTAAAATGAAATTTGTTGACCAAATCTGTTTGATAAAATTATTGAATTTAAAATGATATACAAATTAAACAACTAAATTAATAATCAAAAAGCAATCTTAAAGTGAAGAAACCAAAAGATTTGATACTAGTTGAAATGTACAATATTCACCAGCAATCGGTGTTGGGGAGAAACTAGTTACATGTAATGGAATTACGTAATTTAATTACAAAATAAATGTAACTGTAATCTGTTAGTTACTGAGAAAAAAAAATCTAATTAAATTACAGTTACTTATGAAAAATAGAAAGTGGAGTTTTTCCTGAATTTGGTTGATTTCTTCCCAAATCTGCAATGACTTTTCTAAAATATAAGACACCAATGTTTCAGAAGTTTAGGACACAAAATGACATAATAACTATTTTCCCCCAGTTTAGGCTTAAGCCTAGTAGTCCCAGATTAAAATGTAAGTCCAAGCTGTTTCAGCTGAAAGAAACTTGCTCTGAATGATCTCAAAGTAAAAAGAGAAGCCGAAGTCTGATTTTGTGGTGGCTGAAAAGTTAAATTATTATAATTTTAAAGGAGAAGTCCACTTCCAAAACAAAGATTCACATATAATGTACTCACCCCCTTGTTATCCAAGAATTTCATGGCTTTCTTTTTTTCAGTCGTAAAGAAATTATGTTTTTTGAGGAAAACATTTCAGCATTTTTCTCCATATAATGGACTGATATGGTGCCCAGATTTTGAACTTCCAAAATGCAGTTTAAATGCGGCTTCAAACGATCCCAAATGCAGTTGTAAACGATCCCAGCAGAGGAAGAAGGGTCTTATCTAGTGAACCAATTTGCTGTTTTCATAAAAATAATACAATTTATATACTTTTTAATGTCAAACGCTCATCTTGGACTATTTTTTTTCCTGTTCATGACAGTTAGGCTATGTTGAAAAACTCCCATCTCATGTTCTCCCTCAACTTCAAAATCGTCCTGTATCGCTGTTTTACCTTTTTTGTTAAGGGTGTCTGATCTTCTTTGCATGTTTACTTTGCAAAGACTGGGTCAGTACTTCTGCAGCGATGTAGGATGATTTTGAAATGATTTTCGAAGTTGAAGGAGAAAATACGATCAGAGTTTTTCGACATACCCTAACTGTCTTGATCCAGAATACACRGAGTTCAGGGAGAGCRAGACAAGACGAGCGTTTGAGATTAAAAAGTATTTAAATTGTATTTTTTAAATGAAAATAACCGATCGTTTTGCTAGATAAGACCCTTCTTCCTCGGCTGGGATCGTTTACAACCGCATTCGGGATCGTTTCAAGCTGCATTTAAACTGCATTTTGGATGTTCAAAATCGGGGCACCATATCAGTCTATTATTGGGAAGAAAAATCCTGAAATATTTTCCTCAAAAAACATAATTTCTTTACGAATGAAGAAAGAAAGACATGAACATCTTGGATGACAAGGGGGTGAGTACATTATATGTAAATCTTTGTTTTGGAAGTGGACTTCTAACAGTAATCAGTGTTGATTACTACTGTAAGGTTAACCCTGCCTGCTTGAAATGTTTCAAAATAATTAACAGTTTAGAAAAAAAATAGAAATTTAAATTTAGAAAAGCAGCCTAATTAAATATAATCCGTTACATTACTTTAATAAAGTAATTGAAATAGTTACACTACTTATTACATTTTTAATAGAGTTCCTTGTAATCTGTAACCTGCCTAGCCATGAATGGATATGGCTTTTCATTTGAGTGTCTCAAAATGCCAGGCTTTAAGTTATAAAGTGCTCCGTCCATGTTAAAGGACATGTGTCAGAGAACAAACAGTGAAGCCACTTGTCAGTCACTTGTACAATGGGTCAGTAAATGCAAACAAAATCAATTGTTGTAAATACTCTAGGCTATGTTACGTAATCTGTCACAGCTTCTGCAAACAGTGCAAATGAAATGCTATTTTCAACATTCATAATATCACCACCACAAAACACTGAGTCATTATCATGTTTATGACAACAATGATTGTTTTTGTTCATAGATATATATATAAAAGATACGGCTGTACAGTACACAGTACAACAGAATGTGGGAAAACATGAAGGAGCTGCACATACACAGATGGCAGATGACATTAAAAGCTTCTCTGTCAGATTCATTGACTATTGGATTGTGTAAATGTGGTGTGATGGGAGAAGCAGACAGTCTATTGTGTAATAGCAGCAGGCGGAAAAACATCATGTTGATTTTTCTACCCGCTGCTACTGGTTTTATATGGATCACCTGTAGATCCTTGTCTGTGCTCACAGATTGACATAGACATGTCAATCAGTGTCCTGCTGTGTGACATTACTTTATCTAAATCAATCTTGGAGAGAAAATAGTTTTTCTTTTTGTTGTTGCTGTTGTTTTGTATTTTGATATAATTGTTATACCCCATGACCTCCAGCTATTCATTTTTGCACAACATTTTTACATGGTGTTAAAGATGGACTTTTCTGATGTACAAACTGTGTCAGCTTCCCCTTGCTTATTGTAAAACTGCTGACACCACAATACAGTATTGTAAATAAGAGCAGTAGGTACATTATTTTGACAGCATCTGTCTGAGTAAATACATAAGTAGGTTTAGAGTTACAGTGTGTTTCTATCACTTGTATTAAAGGATAGTTCACCAAAAAATGGAAATTCTGTCATCATTTACTCACACTGTTTTTATTTCCATACTATGGCAACCATCAACTGTTTGGTTACCCACTTTATTTAAAATATCATTTTTGTGTGTTCAGCAGAAAAAGTAAATTAATTCAGGTTTGAAACAAGTGGAGGGTGAAATGTGGTCAGAATTTAAATTTTTGGGTGAACTTTCCCTTTAAGTTAAGACTATTAAGTTTAGGAAGGCCAAAAGTAGCCACTGTGAATGCACAGTATACTATTTGAGATGTAAAAAAAACTTAGCTTTAACATGAATATAAGCTTTAAAGATAGCTTTAATATTTTTTTGTGACCAAGTGTGCTTATGCATAAACCAAAGTAATAACTGAAAATGTTAATGTCTGTTACTTAATGAAGAAAAGGACTGAAGTATCATCATCTGAACAGAGCTGCTCACACTTACATGTTCTGTTAAAAAAAAGAGAAAAAGACATGATGAGTAGGAAACCAAATTACAATTGAAATAAGACATTTTAAAAAAGAACAGTAAGAATTTTAATGTTTTTTTTTTTTTTTTTTAAAGATTTTGCTATTTAAATTAATTTATTTTATTCAATATTTAAAATGTAATTTATTCATGTGATCAAAGCTAAATTTTACTAAAAGCTTAATATTACTGTAGTCTTCAGTGTCACATGATCCTTCAGAAATCCTTCTAATATGCTGATTTGCTGTTCAAGAAACATTGATTATTATTATTACTATCAATATTTAAAACAGTTTTATTTTTGACTTGAGCTTTTTATTTTCAGGATTCTTTGATGAATGGAACGATCCAAAGATCAGCATTTATCTGAAATAAAAAGCTTTTGTAACATTATAGTTTTTATATACAGTTTTTAAAAATATTATAAAAAGTAATACTTTTATTTAGCACAGATGCTTTAAATTGATCAAAAATGGTGATAAATACATTTAGAATGTTTCAAAAGATTTCTATTTCAGATAAATGCTGTTCTTCTGAACTTTCTATTCATTAAAGAAACCTGACAAATTATACTCAGCTATTTTAACATAATAATAATATTAAAAATATTAGAATGATTTCTGAAGGATCATGTGACTGGAGTAATGATGTAAAAAATTCTGCTCTGAAATCACAGGAATAAAATTACATTTTAAAATATATTCGAATAGGAATGATAGTTATTTTAAATAGTTTAAATATTTCAAAACTGTACTGTTTTTGCTGTACTTTGGATGAAATAAAAGCAGACTTGGTGAGCAGAAGAGACTTCTTTAAAATCATGAAAAATCTTACTGTTCAAAAACTTTTGACTGGTAGTGTAGACTTACATTTTAAACTAAAACCTTAATGAAAAGAGTTGATGTAAACGCTAATTGTCTAACCATTTCGAACCTACAGGAGGTGCACACACCCAGTTAGAAAACATGTATCCTTCAGTAAATCGTGACAGCATGATGACCTCATTTCCGGTAGGTCCCCTCATCAGACGGCCGGTGGCGCGCTTGGTCGTTTTTTAGAGCTCGAGACGCGCTACATTCCACACGCGCTGAGAGCGGGATCAACGCACAGTGGGAAAGACACAGGAGAGAGACACACACAACAACCGGTCGAGGACCGTTTACTCAGTCGTTTTCTGTTTAATAGCCTCTAACAAGGATCCACAGCGGGATAATTTCAGCACAAATCCCAGCAGAGAGTAACCGTGGAAGATGGGTTTAGTCCCGGCTGTATCTGTGCTCATTCTGGCCATCGCTGTTCCGAGTCTAGCCGGATACATTGAGGTACGTGCGCACTAATATTTCACCCCTGTTTTCATAATAATACACTGATATTTTTTTTTGTACTGAAACGTATTTATATCCCTGGATAAGTAGTGGTTTACAAGTAATGTTCAGCGCTCAGCCTATAAAATCAATAGTATGATAAGACTCTTTAAAGTGTCACTTGCTGTGTTTATTGAGACCAGTTGGATACCAGAGAAACACTAATTTCAATTCAGTGTGAAATGTTAAATAAGTATTAGTTTGTAAATGTCTCTGGACTGAGTAAAACAAATAAAATGTCTTTCTTTAGACAAGCTGTGGAGGTTAAACCCCTTTATCATTTCGCTTCAGTATTTATCTCCGTTGTTTGTGTTGTTGTATGGGAAATCTGAACCCCAAACAACATTGATTTTCATCATAGTGTCAGTTTGAAGTCCTCAGTAGCTAATATCTGAATGTACACCTATGTTAAAGATCTGTTTAAAACCCCAAGATATCTTCAAATCTTATTTTAAGCAGAATGTTAGTTGCTGTTTTAATTTTTGTAAAAGAAAATGTATGGATTATAATTGTGATCTTGCGTTGGAGAATATCCACACTTTTCCCTGATGACTCTATCAGGAGACCTTTCAAAGGTTTGTATTTACTCTGATGTTTGGCTTGATTTAAAATGGTATAAACACAAATAAAAAGAATCAAAATAGCTTTAAAATATCTGTTACATAACTGAAATGATTCAGATCATTATACATATTCATCAGGAATGGATTTCAGGTGTTTGGTCTGGTCAGTTTTTCTTAGCATGACAAGCTTTAGGAGATAAATCACTTACTTCCCATGTCAAAGAACAAGTTTGTATTTGTCAGAAAACACCGAGTTAGGCTTGTGAAACGTGTCAGTTGCTTTTACAGCAGGCAAATTATGCAAATTAATTCATGTGGTATTTTAATGGAAGTCAAGTTTATGGACTCGTTACATTAGAAAAGCTCTCATGCTTTTGCTGGACGATCCCTGGCTGTCTGGTTGGTATAAACCTTACCTAATCACAGCTGCCCTTGTCCTAGAGGCATTTTTGCGCTTTTACATGTGTACCAATAGTCCTTTCCGATGACATGTTCTTCCAATAAGAGCTCAGCCTGCAGGCATGATATAACATATTATGAAACAATTATTTTCAATGCTAGAAACAATGGCAGTGACGCACTGAAATGAATAATGAAATCTCTTTGTTGCTAATTGATGCATTTAGAGCGAAAGGAGCTGCCTGGGGTTCACCATCATGAGGAGGTGCAGTGATGTGCATAGATCAGCCTTACTGTAGAAAATCAAAGAATCATTTTACCTTCTGATCAATATTATGACCCTATTGTATTTCCGTTATCACTGCTTTTGTCTTTGTTATACATTTGACATTTGTATCCTGATTCTTTTGATCTGATAGCTCCTCAAGCGTACGATTACCATGGTAAAACATTATTTTGAGAGAGGTGTGTGTTTCCAGAGTGTGTGGAGCGTTGTGTTTCTGGTCGGCGGGAGTTTGATGCTGAGCTAGTGAGTCTCGTTGACCTCAGACCTGATTTATAACCTGGCCGGGAAAGTTCTGCAGAGGTTCTGCACAGCCCTGAGCTCTGGCGAACTGAACTGCAGGAGAGCCGCATCCTTTGAAACCTTCAGTTTCTCCCTCCCAGTGCTGGCGATGGGAATTATTCCTTTGCTTCTGCCAGGTGTCACTGTATTTTGTAGGAGACAAAGGGAATGTGTTATAATCACACAGGGCTGTCTGTTTGATTGTTGATGCCTCGCTGTTAACTCTTGGAAGCTGGTGCAAGCTTGGATTTGGCTTTTTTGTTTCCTCAGCTGTGGATATGTCCCTTTTTTTATTTTGTCACAGCATTATGTTATATAACCATGACACATCCAGGCTCAACAATAAGGATTTTTCCTGTTCAGATTTGTTTTTTGTTTTTTTTCACTGAAACATTTTTTGTTTTACCTGCCTATTTTGAAAAGAAGTGACAGAATATATTTATTAACATATTACATTTATTTGCAATACAAATGTACAACATTTTTAAACTTCTCAATATTATTCAAAAGATTGGGCTTGTTAATATTTTTTTTGGAAAAGTCTTTAATTCTTGCCAGTGCTGCATTTATTTGATCAAAAATAAGTGAAAAAATAAGTGCTATATAATAGTTGTATGTCCAGTTACCAGTTTTTGACCAGTAGGATTTTTAATATATATATATTTTTTTAAAAGTCTCTTCTGCTCACCAAGCCTGCATTTATTTGATCCAAAGTACAGCAAAAACAGTAACATTTTGAAATATTTTTACTTTTTAAAATAACTGTTTTCTATTAGAATATATATTTTAAAATGTGAGTAAGTTCACACTTAGTCACATGGTCATTCAGAAATCATTCTAATATTCTGATTTACTGCTCAAACTAAATTATTATTATTATTATTATTATTATTATTATTATTATTATTGTAATGTTGAAAACAGCTGATAATTATCCTGACTCCAAGCTTTTGAATCGTATAGTGTATAATGTCACTTTTT
>JAHKKF010524719.1:20213-33738 GCA_019740295.1 Labeo calbasu | reverse complement strand
CTAAACCCAGGAAAAAGATATTTAATCAAAATGTAATCAGAATTACCACGTTACCAACAATGGCTAGTCTTCATTGTGTTTGTGTTAAGATGTATATTCAGTTCAAAGTGTTTTATTATGTACTTACATTTTTGAATCAAAGAAAAACAGAAAAAAAGATGATATTCTTTTGTGCTGCTCAAGACACACACACATTTTTACACTCTCTTGTAAAGTTATATTTTGTGCAGTATGTTTTATTAAAAAAGACCATTATTTAAGCTTTCACATATTAGCATCAATGATTTTATCAAAAAAGACCACTGACCAAGGTTTCAGTATACGAAATCTTGTAATTAAATGGTTTGAGTAGAATTTCTAAGAATCGTTTTAAAAAGACAAAAAAGACCTTAGATGCGGTTACATAGAAAATTCAGTTCAATTTGTGCTATGTTATTAGGAAATAATAGGTTACCAATTCAAAGCCCTGAATTAACAGAGTATTGGTCAGATGTTACTGTAATGTTTTGCATAGCAGTACAGCAGCTCCATTGACCAGTCAAACATAAGTTCCTTTTTTAATAGGTCTAAATTAGTTAGGTTAAACATAAAAGTTAAATGCAAACATTTTTTGGTTATAATTAATTAAAAACTAAACCAAAATAATGTCCAATTAAAAGGAACGTGAGAAAGGGGTCTAGCATCATTTGTTTGCACATGCCACTTCTGATATTGTATTCATGGAATTAAAAGTGAAGTGTATGAATGTATGAATGAGAGAGCCCAGTGTGTGTGGGGCTCCTGTAATGAGCAGAGGCGCTATTCACAGCGCTGTCCCGTTACCTCATTGACATTCAGTCCCAGTGAGAGACACAGACAGAGAGTAAGAAGACATTGTCCGGGACAGAGACAGCGACCGAGCCGCTCGAGCTCTGCATAGCGACCGCAAATGGACATTTTGAGCGGAATAAAGATTCAAGTTTGATGTGAGCATGAAGGAGTGTGATCGGAGGAACAATGAGCACTGAGTGTGTTCTGACCTGGATTCAGTGAGGAGTTTGGGAGAGACAGGGCGAGGGGTGAGGGGTGGACGAGGGATTTACTGGGTCAAACAAACTGACTACCCCCACCACTGAAGAAGTGAAAGTCAGAGAAGGAAAAGTGCGGCGACTAAGAAGAAAAAACACAAGACAAAGCGCAGAGGAAACGATGAACAGTGAAAAGGTAAGAAAATTCCTCCATATTACACAAAACGCTGGAGTTCGTTCCCTAATAATACAGTTAAACTAACAATCTGCTAAAGGACTCTCAGTGCAACAAGTGGCATTTAAAAGAAATATGAAAATGCCATTATTAACCCACTAATGGACGTGATTTGCATTGTAAATTCTCAGGCCGATAACGTTGCATTGTTTTCTTTGTTTTTCTAAACTTTTAATACATTTCCAGCCCAGTAAATAGGTTGGCTGATTATGAATTATTGCACTGAGAAGCAGCAAAGATTATGAAAACATCTATCTATTGAAATGTCATGTCCATAGCATTTCATCACGTGTTTTCCAGCGCTTTCAGCCTTTAACTGTTACCCCATTTTTCATCTTTATATCATTGCAATAACATTACTGTAATCACCAGCTCTAAAGGGAACAGGTGTCAAGTAAGAGAACAAAATGAGAGAGGTGAAAACCAATTTTCATGTAGGCTACATCACAATTAACGTTATAGAAATTAACGCTATTCATTTATTTATTTATGTATTGTGCCAATAAAGAGCAAAAATATGCACACAATTATATATTCACTGAAGATTAAATAAAAATCTGTTTCTTTGTGGTGTTAGTCCTAGAAAATTCATATTTAATAATCCATCATGTGCTTTTGCTTTGAGGTACATCTACTGAGAAAATGTAACTTTTTGCAGATGTACTCACCTAGATTTACAGTCTTTTTCTTCCAGGAAAATAGACATAAATTCAGATGACTCATGTTGCACTCAGAGCTGCTGACACGTTTTTGTCCAATCAAATGCACTGTAGAATTGGAATGTCCCACTCCCAATATTACTTGTTTTAATCAGAAATAGAAAACGCAAATAATGGTTAATGGCTGTGATGTGAACTAAAGGCTGACTGTTTGCAAAAAGGGATGAGCCCTTGTCACTGGGGCAGAACCCCGAAAGGGACAAATATGTGCATTATTTACCCGTAACAGGAGCATAGTGTTCCATATTATTACTCTTTGGTGCTATATGCAGATTTTAGGGCTACGCAAGGTTCAGTGTTGTCACTTTAAGGGTACTTCTAACTAACAGGGAACGTTCTCAAAACTTTGGTTAACATTCTGGCAAGATTCTCCCCAAGATATGAACAAACGTTCTTGCAGTAACATTAATGGAGCATTTGTTCAACGTTATTTGGTCTTTAATCGCGTCCTCAAAACATTATCACAGAACATTATTTGTAGTCTTTATGTAGCTCCGCCCCTTTTCATCACTGCACTCATTGTCTTCTGTCTTCCATTTGTATCTCCACAGTGTAATCTCAAATTTATGAATGAACCAACATTTTAAATCTTCCCAGTCTACTGACGCTTGTTCATCCAACAATTTTTTTTTTTAATGTTACTACTTGTTCAGAGAAGATTTAAAAGTAACATTACTGTTTGCAAACTGGAATGTTCCCTTAATGTTTGTGTAATAAGGAAATCGTTTAAAAACGGAATATTTTGAACATTTAGAGAATATTTAGAAATAATGTTTTTATGACTTAATGGAAACATTATCAAAACATTCTTAGAACAAATTATTGTTTCAACTAGAAATCAACGCAAGAAAGAGAACTGCATTTGTCAAGACATTTCATGGAGTCTTTAATGACACTCAGCATAAATAAATGACATGAATTTTGGGTGAATCACTGCAGGTTTTGCTGGTCACGGTTGAACCATTAGTCAATCCTCTGCTGTCAGTGTGAATCACAGAAAAACAAGGGAAGAGAAGACGCTAAATGTCATATGATGAGAATGTTGTTTTTTGGGGGGTCTCACTCCATCTCTTCATTTGGGTCAAATTCTTCCTCCTAATCTTCCTCTAATAACACACATGAGAGCGCTGACCTGCTGTCAACACTGGCCTTCAGAGCTGAAGCTTTATGTGATGGGTAATCCTGACTGGAATCTTTTATTCGCGATCTTTCCAGAAGGGAAACCGTGTGAGCGCAGTGTTTGTTCAGCGGCTTGACTCTTGCGCCTGGGCTTGGGAAGAACCGCTCTCCTCCGGGGCACTGTGACATGTCAGACTCAATTTCATGAACTTAAGACATGCAATAACAGTGTATTAGGATGGCTTTGGCCAGACTCAGACTATGAAATCTCTTTAAAAAAGTCACTAACAGAGGTAGTCCATATTTGAAAATAAACAAAATTATGAAGCGTATATGTTTAAAAGGTAAAAGCTCCATGAAACATATTGTCACATCAATTTTATCAAACTAAATTGTTTTTATTTTTTAAATATTCTGACTGAATCAACCTGACTACATTAGATTTTGGATTGGGGGTCATTTTTTTGTTATATCAGATATTAGATTTGCTAGCAAAATCAGTTTGGTTAATAAAATGATTCTTTATTGAAAATGTGTACTATTTATGTCTAGTAATGGTTTCATAAAAAATCCTATCTGTATGCAGTATACTCATGTAAAATTATATATAATATATAGCAAATCTTAACAGCTTGATTGTTTATATTGTCCCAATAAAATAGTATTATCCAGCCCTAATCTACTAAATGTGACTAAGATATTACAGCATTAACATTATAATTTTCTGTAAAGTTTATTTAAAACATTATGAATTGTGTGCTAATTTTTCTTTTTTAACTTGATAAAAGCAATGCTGCATGCCTGATTTTTTTGCCTAAAAATTATATAGGATTCTACCTGTCCAAAAAAACAAGTCAAATTTCTGCAGGAAAATAAATTCCTTCCAAATTCCTCTGGAGAAATGAAAGATCACTTTCTGTTGGTGTTTTGGTTTCAGTCCCTGGGGCTTGTGCAGGTTTTCCATGGTTTGGACTGAAGGAAAATACTAACACTATAGCATGCAGTGATATTGTAGACATTTTTTCTAACATCGTGGCACTGGTTTCCTGTTTTTGAACGATAATATCTCTGTGCTCATCCATAAATAATGGTTTGTCAAGACAGTCTTGGAGGATCTTGATGAATCCAGAGTTTTGAGATAAACTGGGCTGACGGCTGCGAGTCTGGCCCAATCATACAATCACACAATGCCTGACCTCTCTAATGCTCTTGTGCTTGAACAGAAACAAATCCCTTCAGCAATGCTATAACATTTAGAGGAAAGCATTCCTCAGACCAGTGGGGCTGTTATCACCACTTTAGTTCATTTCAATGTTTTAGAAAAATAGCTGGAGAACATTATGGTTACAAGTTCATAAAGGGATCGTTCACCCAAAAATGGAAATTCTGTCATCATTTAGTCCTCATTAAATTGTTCCAAACCTGTAGGAATTTCTTTCTTTTGCTGAGCACAAAAGAAGATATATTGAAGATTGTGGGTAACCAAAGTGACAGTAGCCACTAACTTTCATAGTATGGAAACATTCTTCTTTAAGGCAGATCTCTAGGTAATGCAAACACACTGGATGGTCATTGCATGAGCTGGATTCATCCTTTATGTCTCACGTTCTTGGTCTCTTTCTCTCCCTGTAGTCGTGTGTGCTGTGACTTCCTGAAATCTAGAAGTGAGGTGAACTGATCTGGAGAGAGAAGCATAATGTCACGATCAGATGAGGTCAACAAAATGACAGAAAATGTCTACAAGGTATGTGTTCATAAAAGGAAACAATCGAAGATGATAAAAGGAGGTTTTTAAAAATCTAGTTTTTTAGACATGTGCACCAAGGTCTTAGAAATGTAATGTTTTCGTTGTGTTTGTTTGTTTGCATATAGCAACAAAAAATTGACATAATAATGTAAAAAAATCTAATAACGTCTTTATGATATATGATATCTATGATGTGCTGCTTTTTAACTTTTTAACAGCATTATAGTTATAACACACAAAAAATTACTTGGCAAGCAATGAAAAAAACATATGTTTGTCTATATGTACTAGAGAAAGAAAGAGTAATTTTATATAATTGATAAAAAAAAAATATATATATTTTTTTTTAAAAATGCTTCTTTTTATTTTTTTTAGGAAAGATAATAAAAAATGCCAAAGCACTTAATTATTTTTTTAAATGCTTTAAACACCACCTAGACATATTTAATTTTAATGCCACAAAAAAATAGAAATGAATTCTAAATGTATATTTCAGTCATTGTGAACTGTATTTTTAATGGTATTATGAATTAAAAATGAGCATCACTGACACTTACACGATCATTTGTCCTATTATGAAAGCCAAAAATTGCTATTAGTGGGTATTTGCCTGTTGTCTGATTCTTTCGTGCATTTGTATTCTAATTACTGATTAAAATGCTTGCTGTTGTGTCCTGATTGAATATGTTGCTGGTTTTGTAATCAGGGTATTCTGGACCAGTTCAACCCCAGTCTGAAGAATTTTGTCACCATGGGCAAACACTATGAAAAGGCTCTGACGGGTCAGGCATCATTACTTAATAGTTCATTTTTCTTTGTAATGAGTAAACTTTGATGAATGTTCATCAGCACTTCGCCTGCCAAACAACAATCATGTATTCTGTAGTACACAGACTGATGTAATGTGCCCTCTGTGTGTGTGTGTGTGTGTGTGTGTTTCTCTCTGTCTGTCTCTCCAGGTGTCACAGTAGCAGCGAAGGGTTATTTTGATGCTCTGGTCAAACTAGGAGAGCTGGCCAGTGACAGCCAGGGCTCAAAAGAACTGGGTAAGACACTTTAAACCCAAACACAGACAACATACCAGAAAGATCTGAGTAAATAAATGTCCTCAAAGTTAAATAATCTCTTAAACTAATTGTATAGTCAGGTTCACATCCGAATTATTGCACCAATGTCAAGTCATTGCAAATGCAGTATACTTACAGTACACTTGCAATTAAAGTACTGATGTTGTCATGTAATTCCACTTAATAATTTCGAGTGAACTGGCACAGTTCAGAATCATTGTTCAGATGATTTTCAGATCGCAGTTTTCCATGTGACTGGATAGGAAGAGTTTATTTTAGAACTAAACTCTTTTTTATGTGTTTTTGAGAAAGAAAAGTAACAGGGCAAGCTGTTATTGCACTTAAAGAGACTATTACAAAGGATTTATTTGAAGGTTGTGATGATCAGAGTATTTGTTGAGGACAAAAACAAGCTGCTATAGACTGTTACTGTTTCAATAAAAGCACAAATATTGCCATATGTTAATTTTTATAATATTATGACGTTATATGACCCAAATCTAATTTTAGAATTACAAATTATACTACATCATCAATAGTAGCCTTAATGTCGACTTAAAAAAAAAATAATAATAATATATATATATTCACCTTTTTTTTTGTTTTAGTAATATTGTTGTGTGTTTTTGTCATTTTTAGTTTTTATTTAGTTTTATACAGTTTTATATAGTTTTTATAAGTCTTATTTCCATTTTAGTTTTAGTTATTTAAGTAGGCAACATCAGATTAAAGTAAAAGAAAATGAAAAATGTAATTTGCCAACTAGCTAAAAATATATATATTTATATTTTTATATTTATATAACTATATTTAGATTTATTTCAGCTAGTTGCCAAAGTGACAGTTAGTTCACTTAGCTTATATATATTTTTCAAATTCAGTTTTTATTTTCCTTTTTTTTATGGTTTTAATTTTAGTTTAGTTAACTATGGCTATTCAAATCTGTGTCTAAAGTGACACTTCCGGCAGAGTAAAATTAGTGGTGGGAACTGATTGTAAAAATGTAAGTAAATATAACTACATTGTTCAAATTCATAGCACATCAGCATTTACAGGAACCGAAAGCCTAAAAATGAGTGAGTACAGCAGAAGAGAATGAAGAGGCAAAGCCTGAACGATAAAATGGAGATGAAGAAAGTAAGAGAAAGCGGGAGAGGGGCAAAAGAGAGAGCCGCCTTTGTTGAAAGATTAACAACACCACATGATCTCATTGTGCTGCTGAAAACAGCGGGGGTGGACGAGAAGGAGGGAGGGAGGCAGGACGGAGAGATGCCAAGCCGCACACACACTGTTGCTCAGTAGGGGATAAAGAAGGCCAACATCCACGGCTCGGCCCACTGGAACCAACAACAAAACACGCCACAAATTCACCCTCAATGAAACGCAAGAATGGACAGACAATGCCACACATAGCACATCCTCTACAGGAAGACATTGCTCTTTTCAAATATGTTCGGACAAATCACAGACATCACAGTCCTCAGCTTATGCAAGTTCAAGAACATGCAACTTTAAAATGATTGTGACCTTTATGTAGTCAGGTCCAGTGAGTGAGATGTCATTTTCAGGTCGTGTATGATAGTACGTTTGTTAATACGTCTGTAAACTGTGATACAGCTCTCATGCTTGAGCTTTTCTAATTGTGTGCATTGTCTTTGACATCTCATAATTCATATTATTCAGGTGACACATTGTTCCAGATGGCAGAGGTTCATCGGCAGATCCAGGTCCAACTAGAGGATGTGGTGAGTAAATCTCAGTAGCAAAGAAAAGCTGTGTAGTTTAAGTATAGTATGCATAGTATGTGGTGGTCTGTTGTAAAAACAAGTTCAGTTTTTCTTGTACATTCTTAGCATGTTCTTTCTTACCAAAGTGAGTCAATTACAATCACACAGTTCTCCTTACCAACTTAGAGCTTGGAATAGTAGTACATTTTACATTTAAAATGCACGGAAACTACCACAACACGTCATATAATTCACAAATCAGCTCATTTCTCCATAACAGCCAACAAACTTGACTTAAAAACACTACCAAGAGGTACACTTCAACAAATTATATGATTTTTTTTTTTTTTTAAGTTTCTGCTGGCACAGTAGTAATAACAATTTGTTGTGTGTCTCAATCTACATTATATTCACTCTAATGTTTTAGGAACCTAATTAAATTAAAGAATAAGAATAAACAACTACAACGCATTTTAATACAATTAGTAAATACAGTTAAAAAAATAATAATTTTTCTGACTCGACAACAGCTGGGTTACAACATCAATAAACGACAACAGACAATGGCTACATGAGGGCTACTTATACCAAACAATGAAGGTCACATGACACAAACCAACCAATGAGCAAACAGACACATGACTAGAACAACCAATGAGAACATGACACATAGCACTAAGGAACCAGTAGGAGGAATACAGCAGCAATACAGGGAAGCAACGTGAAAACATTGGAAAACATGAACATGAAACAAAACCCAAACAACCCCATGTTACAATCTATTTGTTTTGATATTATTTCATTTTTTAGATTTCGAATTTTAGTGTGGTATTACTGAAATGTAGCAAATCACTGTCTTATTCAATTTGTATTTTGTTTTAAACCTAAGTTTAAGCAGGTACAATTTTGTTGCTTTTTGTGTCTGAGTGATAAAAGAATTTGTGTCGTTTGAGAGATGTTTTCATCGAATGTATTTTGTGCCACAGCTATGGAAAATTATCCACCGTTTCGCCACATAGGTGCTGTTGTTCTTTACTGTAAGAATAGTTTTGAAAAAATGACCTAAGTGTTGAGAAATGGGTCCTAGAAATTGTTAAAAAAAAACTGTAATGTGTAGTGTTTTTTGTAATAATTTCTTTAGCAGGTAAGGTAGAGAAATCACATTCTGAGACAAAATATCAGAGTGCAAAAAGAAATGCTGCCCATATGCAACAAATGATGAAATAATGTTAGTGCCAACAGAAACACAGTACTCAAATTAGTAAAATGTTCTGAGGCTCCAGTGATTAATTGTTTCCATGCTCACTGTATTTGATTGAATGCATGTTTTCTGTCTGTCTGCAGCTAAAGCTCTTTCATTCAGAGCTGCTGTCTCAACTGGAGCAGAAACTGGAGTTAGACATCAAATATCTGACTGTGAGTACAACTAAACAACCTACTGAATCTACTCAATTGGGAAGCATAAACAGAAGTAAACACAGAGTTGGTCTTGTAACCTCTTTGAGTAAATTAATCAGAAAAGATAAATATTGAAATGAAGCCAGAAACGTGAAATTCTGTTTGAAAATTTATGTCCAGGCAACACTGAAGAAGTACCAGAGTGAGAGGAAGTCAAAGGCGGAGTCCATTGAGCGCTGCCAATCACAGCTGAAAAAGCTGCGGAGGAAGAGTCAAGCTAGTCGCCATCCTAACAAGTATGGAGACAGAGAGATGCAGGTGTGGATTTATAAGGCCTCTAAATGATCAGCATGTTCAAAACTTTGCTAAACAAAATATACTACATGCTTTCTGTCATCTGATTGATAGTTTTTATCAAGTAAAAGTCTTTTAGTGTAATTGTACAAACATCCACCTTCAGCTGGTGCTTCACGTGTCCTTTTGCTGTCAAATGTTCACAGATTTTTATCAAGTAAACGTGAGAATAACTATGATATTGTTAGTAATATTTCCAGATGAACACTTACCGGACTGGATGCATCCTTTTTTAGGAAAATCATGTTCAAATGTGAGTCTCAAATTTGATCACCAGCACTGTTAAAAAAAAAAACAACAACTTAAAAAAAGTTGTTTCAACTTAAAAAAGTAAGTGTTCATGCTGCCTTAAAACTTTAAGTTTACTCAACTCAAATATCCTTGTTTTCATGTAGTACAACTTAACATTTCATGCTGACTACACATAAAATTTTAAGACAGCACGAATACTTACTTTTTTAAGTTGAAACAACTTTTTTTTCAAAAGTTGTTTTTTTTTACAGTGAAGATCTTTTGAAGAACATTTGTTGGTGTGAGGACCCTGCTGGAAATGCTCAGATTCTTCTTCGTCTCCAAATTGAATTGTATTTTTGAGGGACTAAACTTGCTCAAAAACTTTGCACACATGCCAAAAGAAGTACAAATTTACATCTGATATGGGTTTCAGAAGTGGGTGTGGCAAAATGGCATAGCGCCACCTATAAAATTTTAACGAAGTGTCCCTCAACCTATGTTTCACATACATGTACGAAATTCATTAGACACGTGTAACACACCAATACTTAAGAAAAGTTCCCCTGTACGAAGTCCGAAACCCAACAGGAAGTCTGTTATTTTGAATTTTCTAATCAAGTTTTGTGCCATGTTTGCCATTTTTTTAGGCATGGTATTTAAACAAACTCCTCCTAGAAATTTAAACATTTAATTTGGTCAGTGTAATCTAAAGCCTTTTGAGACATTAAAGGAGAAGTTCACTTCCAATACAAAAATACAGATAATGTACTCACCCCCTTGTCGTCCAAGGGGTCTTTCCATGTCTTTTTTTAAATGTTTTTTGAGGAAAAGATTTCAGGATTTTTCTCCATATAATGGACTGATATGGTGCCCTGAGTTTGAACCGCCAAAATACAGTTTAAATGCGGCTTCAAACGATCACAAACGCGGTTGTAAAGGATCCCAGCCGAGGAAGAAGGGTCTTATCTAGTGAAACGATCGGTTATTTTCATCAAAAAATACAATTTAAACACTTTTAACCTCAAACGCTCGTCTTGTCTTGCTCTGCCTGAACTCTGTGTATTCTGGCTCAAGATAGTTAGGGTATGTCGAAAAACTCTGATAGTATTTTCTGCCTCAACTTCAAAAATCATTTCAAAATCATCTTACATCGCTGCAGAAGTACCAACCCAGTCTTTGCAAAGTGAACATGCGAAGAAGATCAAACACCCTTAACAAGAAAGGTAAAACAGCGATATAGGACGTTGAGGAAGAACATGATATGTGAGTTTTTACCCTAACTGTCATGAACTGGAACAAAACAGACAAGACGAGCGTTTGACATTAAAAAGTATATAAACGGTATTTTTTAAATGAAAATAACCAATCGTTTTGCTAGTTAAGACCCTTCTTCCTCAGCTGGGATCATTTACAACCTCATTTGGGATCGTTTGAAGCCGCATTTAAACTGCATTTTGGAAGTTCAAACTCAGGGCACCATATCAGTCCATTATATGGAGAAAAATCCTGAAATCTTTTCCTCAAAAAACATAATTTCTTTATGAATGAAGAAAGAAAGACATGAATATCTTGGATGACAAGGGTGTGAGTACATTATCTGTAACTTTTTGTTCTGGAAGTGGACTTCTCCTTTAAATTACGAAGATCTTGAGTTTTCATTGAAGGGCGTGTCCGGCGGCCTGACATACTTCGATATTTCGCCTTGAAAAAGGAAGTTGTTATAATCCAAGCATGCAATGTTCAATCAGCACCAAAATTCACATGTTCGATAAGAGTCCTGGCCTAAAAACATGTAAAAGCCAATATGCAGTTATAATCGTAGCACCACCTGTTGGTGACAGGATATGTCATGCTTTGCACTAATTCAAACATACCATGTTCAATCTGCACCAAACTTCATATGTTTGATAAAAGTGCTGGCCTGAAGACATCTTCATGCCAATATTCAGTTATAGTCATAGTGCCGCCACCTGGTAGCAGGAGTAGTAAGTTTGGCTCATATAAATGACTTTATATGGATCATATAAATTCCTTCTATATTTACCACTTTAAATACATATCGCTCACCGTTCGCTGTTTTCCTAAAGCCACATTGTGGTGGTGAGCCCGGCTGCGAGGGCCCTTTCAACATTGCTTGCAGCTTTAATTTTTTGTGAAAAAGATCAATAAATCATTTCATTTTTGAACAAAAACTCTATTATTTCATATGTCAGAATTTAGAGGGTTAAAAACCATGTTTAAAAGATGAAAATTCATGTCTTTACCATTTTTATACCATTTTCAACAAAAGTTTTAATTGAATGACTTGATTTAATGAAAAGTAATATATTTTCTTTACACCTTGAATACAAGCATACACATTTAAAAAAAGTTTTGTTAATTAATTTTGAATTTTTGAATAATGAATATGATGTTTTTATACGATTCAACGGTCAACAATCTGACTTAACTTTCCATGTGATTGAAAGGTTGAAATATCCAGTATTCGCTAGAGTCATGAGGGTGGACGGCAGTCCTGTTTATGATATCAGTTCCTGTTTATGGTTTTCTTGTCACATGACAGAAAAATGACTTTCCTGACATTTGATTTGGCACCAAACATTTAAATAATAATAACATTTTGTAATGTGACTCAGTAACTTTAAAGTTCTTAGAGTTAATTTGATCCCACTTCGGCCCGGTCACAATTACCTTCAAAGCGAAATCACGTTCACTTCAGACCAATTGGCGCGGCAGTAAATAAACAGTAAGTCGCTCTGGATTAAAGCGTCTGCTAAAGAACTGAGTAATTGTGCTGCTTGCCAGTTCTTTGACTGCTGTGTTCATTACTGAAGACTTAGTGTAGAATGTCATGTACTGCCAGTCATTTGTAGTTTGTATACAGTGACTCATAAAGGCCGATTGAGCGGAGCAAAGGCCGTCTGTGCGGCCCAGTGTCCTACATATTAAAGCTGATTTGTGAGTGGAAGGCTTTTCCTCCATGTGTGAACAAGTGTTTGTTTATGTGAGCATGTGTGTCTCCAGCACGTGTTTGTTCAGGAGCGAGTCTATCTCTGTTTGTGTAGGCCTGGGCTGTGCTATCACCAGCATTACTTTAAACGTGTTTTCGGGTCAGAAAGAAAAAGAACAAGTCATTTACTTTGGAATTAAGCAGATATCCGGAACAGCTTAGATTTGGGGCCAGAAAACAGTAACACTGAGGTAAAGAAAAAACATTGGAGCGAGAGAGGGAAAAAGATGAAGTAAAACAGGACCCCAGACTGAAAGATGTTAAGAAAGAAAAATACAGGAGAAAATGACAGAGATGTTCAATGAAAAGGAAAAAGTTAAAGGAACCTTTGGAACCACATTATGCTTATGTTTGGGTGCACTAACCCTTTAAGGCATGATTTCCCAAATGGGAGTTCATGAGTTAAAGGAGAAGTCCAAGATTCACAGATAATGTACTCACCTCATTGTCATCCAAGATGTTCATGTCTTTCTTTCTTCAGTCGTAAAGAAATTATGTTTTTTGAGGAAAACATTTCAGGATTTTTCTCCATATAATGGACTGATATGGTGCCCCGAGTTTGAACTTCCAAAATGCAGTTTAAATGCGGCTTCAACGATCACAAATGCGGTTGTAAATGATCCCAGCCAAGGAAGAAGGGTCTTATCTAGCGAAACGACTGGTTATTTTCATAAAAATAATACAATTTATATACTTTTTAATGTCAAACACTCGTCTTGTCTTACTCTGCCTGGACTGTTTTTTTTCTGGTTCATGACAGTTAGTGTATGTCGAAAAACTCCCATCTCATGTTCTCCCTTAACTTCATCTTCATCCTATATCGCTGTTTTACCTTTTTTGTTAAGGGTGTTTGATCTTCTTTGCATGTTCACTTTGCAAAGACTGGGTCGGTACTTCTGCAGCGATGT
>JAHKKF010524717.1:0-11584 GCA_019740295.1 Labeo calbasu | reverse complement strand
CATAAGATTACTTGCTTTTGATGCTTTAATTATCCACCTTTTTCCTCAATGCAGAAGTAAGCCTATGGGTGAGACTTCCGGTTCATTAACCTCTATAGGGAAATAAAGGAATAACTGTGTGCAGTGAAGAGTAAAACGGTTTGCTCTATAAACTAGTGTGCTCCTAATTAAGATAATACATTAAGTAAATAATATGGTAAGACACACTAATTTGCAATATCAAGCAGCAAACCAGGCTGTTTTGTACAGCTAAAAATAGCTGGAAGCGGATGAGACTGGAAGCCACATCCATAAAATGTACAAATTGCCGTGCCCACTGTTACGGGAAGTAAAAGGTGGATATTATTATTGCCTCATTGCGATTATATATGCATTTTAAGTCATTTTAAAGGTTATTGTTTGCTTAGGTCTATTTTTATTACCACAAAACAAAACAAAAAATCAGATTACTCGATTAATTCCTTTATTCTGTAGCCACCTCCACGTGGGAAAGTATATTTGACACTACAAACCAGTTTGAGCAAACTTGATATTACTGTAACAAAAAATAAAGTGGAAACTTTAAGACAAACTGTGATTTAAAAGTAAGCAAATATTTAATATTTGAAAATAAGGCTATGAGGGATAGAATTACAGTGTTTTCAATGGATTGTACTGCAGTTTAATAACATACTGATTGTTCAGCTGATGAAACATGTTTCCAAAATACTTTCAGTAGACAAGAACTCCACAAAACAGTTGCGAAATTTGTGAGTCTTGTTGAAAGTCTTGTTTTCATCTGTGTAAAATTTAGTACGCCATCTATCAACTAAGGTTTATGACATTTGATGTCATTGAGTGATATTGGAAATGTACACATACAAGATAACTGTGGCGTTTAATAGATTATGCTTATGTTGTTTTAGAAACTTGATGGATTGTAATATTAATTTCACATTTATCCACTTTCAAAGTATGGAAAAAATGTCTTGTGTGTTCCACAGAAATCATATGAATTGGGAACAGCATGAGTTCAAGTGTATGTTAATCAATTTTTCATTTCCATTTCTGTAAATGTAAACAAACTAATGACTATATAGTGCATTATGATACGATGTAAAAATGTTACACCATTGCACCAGTGAGAGTTTTCAAGGTTTATTAATATAATGAGATTCCACATGATGCAACAGCTAAGAACCCTTTCGTAACATTCATGAGCAGGTTTTGTTTGTTGCTGGATTTTGTGCACCTTCTGTAGGCCTGCACAAAACCTCCCATTCTACCTCATTCAGTCCTTCTAGATTAAGATCTGAAGACGCTGTGCACTGGAGTGAATGTCAGATGATGTTTGCTTGTAGATCTGCTGGATGTGCGCATCTGAAAGCAAGCAGACTCTGGCCATAAATGGATGTAAACAATCAGAAACAGTATTCAAATGATGCTCTGTTTGGTATTAAGGGGGTCGAATGAGTGCCAGGAAAGCATTTATCACAAGCCTGAGCTGAACCCATTGATCAGCCTGTTTTGATCCTGCTATCTGCATAAAACAGCAGATATTTCTTCTTGGCTTGAATCCCATAATTTTGATGTGTCTGTTCATTCATTCATTCGTTGTTTGTTCTTTCTTTCTTTCTTTCTTTCTTTCTTTCTTTCTTTCTTTCTTTCTTTCTTTCTTTCTTTCATCCATTCCTTTGTTTGTCATGTTAGTTTGTTCTTTCTTTCGTTTGTTCGTTCGTTCGTTCGTTCATTCATTGTTCATTCANCTTGAATCCCATAATTTTGATGTGTCTGTTCATTCATTCATTCGTTGTTTGTTCTTTCTTTCTTTCTTTCTTTCTTTCTTTCTTTCTTTCTTTCTTTCATCCATTCCTTTGTTTGTCATGTTAGTTTGTTCTTTCTTTCGTTCGTTCGTTCGTTCGTTCATTCATTGTTCATTCATTCGTTCGCTTGTTCTTTTATTCATTCCTATGTTAGTTCACTTGTTCTGTTCTTTCGTGCTCTCGTTCATTCATTCCTTCATTCACCATTTGTACCTTCTTTCGTTCGTTGATTTGTTTGTTCATTCATTCGTTTGTTGTTTGTTCGTTCTTTACATCATTTATTCATTCGTTTGTTCGTTTGTCATGTTCTTTCTTTCATTAATTCGCTCATTTGTTCTTTTGTTTCAATTGTTCATTCATTCGTTTGTTGCTTAGTTCGTTCAGTTGTTCTTTTGTTCATTAGTTTTTTCTTTCTTTTGTTTGTTTATTCATTCAATTGTTCATTATTTGTTCGTTCTTTCGTTCATTCATTATTTCCTTTGTTCATTTGTTTTATTATTTTGTTCATTCATTCGTTAGTTTATTTATTAATTTGTTTGTTCGTTCGTTCATTCATTCATTCTTTCGTTCGTTCTTTTGTTTGTTCATTCATTCAATCCTTTGTTCGTTTGTGCTTTCGTTTGTTCATTCATTTGTTGTTCCTTCGTTCTTTCTGTCATTCATTTATTCGTTCATTTGTTTGTTTGTCATCCTTTCATTTTAGTCTGTTATTTCTTTTGTTCGTTCATTCATTGATTTAATTGTTCATCATTTGTTCGTTCTTTTATTCATTCATTAATTCTTTCCTTTGTTCAGTTGTTCGGTTGTTCTTTCATTCAGTCATTCATTTGTTCATTTGTTTGTTCATGCATTCATTCATTCTTTCCTTTTTGTTCATTCATTCATTCATTCGTTCATTTATTCCTTTGTTCGTTCTTTCATTTGATAATTTATTTGTTCATTCATTCATTCATTAGTTCTTTCATTCTTACATTCATTTGTTACTTCGTTTGTCATTTGTTCATTCATTCTTTGTTTGTAATTAGTTTTTTCATTCGTTCTTTCATTCCTTTGTTCATTTGTTTGTTTGTTCTTTCGTTCATTCATTCCTTCATTTGTTTGTTCTTTCGTTTATTCATTCCTTCGTTTGTTCTTTCTTTCATTCGTTCAGTCATTCCTCTGTTCGTTTGTGCTTCCGTTTGTTCATTCATTCTTTCTGTCATTCATTCATTCATTTGTCGTCCTTTCTTTCATTTGTTTGTTCATTTGTTCTTTCGTTTTGTTTGTTCATTTATTCGTTCATACGTTTGTTCCTTAGTTTGTTCGCATGTTCTTTCGTTCTGTACTCCATTCTTTCTTTTGTTCGTTCATTCATTAATTTAATTGTTCATCATTTGTTCATTCTTTCATTTGTTCATTTATTTGTTTGTTCATTTATTCATTCTTTCATTAGTTTGTTCGTTCATTCGTTCATTCATTCATTTGTTCTTTCAATCGTACATTCATTCGTTACTTCATTTTGTCATTTGTTCATTCGTTCAATCATTCCTTCGTTTGTAATTTGTTCTTTCATTCCATTGTTTGTTTGTTTGTTTTTTCGTTTGTTCATTCATTCCTTCGCTTGTTTGTTCTTTTGTTTATTCATTCCTTCGTTTGTTCTTTCATTCGTTCAGTTATTCCTTTGTTTGTTTGTTCATTCATTTGTTTATTCAGTTGTTTGTTCATTCATTCCTTTGTTCGCTCTTTCATCCATTAATTCATTCATTCATCCATTCCTTTGTTCATTTGTCATTTGTTCTTTCATACAGTCATTAGTGTTCGTTCATTTGTTCATACATACATTCGTTCATGCGTTCCTTCATTCATTCATTAATAATTAGTTCATTCATTAATTCATTGGTTTAATTAATTAGTTTATGCAGCAGATGACTTGTATAACTCTGAATCATCATTACATTTATAGTAGAGAGAGAGTTTTGTTGTTTCAAGGTTTCTTTTTTAGATTAATTTTCATCATCATCTGTGTTTCTCTATAAGACATCATTAATTAGTTGTGAAATTAATTTTGATGACACTGAACATATCAAAGATGCTGTACTTGAGATTTAAATTACAGATCATATATTGGTGACTTGTATTTTTTATCTGCAAATACTGGAAGGTGAAAATACATCAGCCTTTTTTAGAACTACAAATTAAATATTTATTAATTGTTCTTACTGTGAATTATGATGCTTGCATTCAACATTGTATCAGTTATCAGGCATGACATGAAAAAAAGTAGGATTTGTATATTTCTTTATATATATGCATATCAAAGGGGATAAAGCAAGGGTATTCTTTTTTATTTGTTAAATGGTATTTTGAAATATTCTTTGAATCATTAGGTCACTAATGAAGGAAAAATGTCATACATTTCCCATGTATTTTAGTTCAATAAAGAAAGTTATGCGGCCTCCCATTCTGCTTTTTCATAAGCCATAGTTCTCATGAGAGTTCATTCATTTATTTGCTTATTTTTTTTTTTATGTACATTTTGCACATGAGACATTGAATAGGACTATAGCTAAATTCTAATGCTTCCCTTCATATTAATTCATTATCTCTGTCACAAATTCATTTAGGAATTTTGTGGTTGATTTATAATGAAAAGACTATTTCATAATTTCAAGAATTATAGTATGTCATTGAATTGCAGCAACAGCAAGAGAAACTAGGAAAAAATATTCTCTCTCTATCTCTGTTTTTTCTTTGCCTGTTATCAGGCTGGGCAGCCCATAATTTCAGAGCTGAAAGAACGAGGTCACTGAGTTGAGGTTGCTATGGCAACGTCACATCTAAAGAATAGTGAATGGTAGGAGCATACAGCAAGCAAAGCTGAAGTTGTGTTTGTGTTTCTCCTGAGTAGATGAATGTGCTGCTATTCTTCCTTCTTCTTAGCCACTGTTTACTCTTCTTTTCTTCACATATTTAAAACACAGACGTTGGCTTTTTTGAATCTTTACTACTAATTGGTTGTCAATAACACTTGATAATTCTTTTGTGTGTCTGTGGTTGTAATGTGAGCATTGTACTGCAAGTACAATTTATTTTACATGAACGTCACTTTGCGTCAAATCCATATATATAAACTGGAAATGCATTTTTTAAATAATGTTTCATTTATATATAAATCAGACGATATTTTGAGTTGAAGTTGGCAGAAAGCTATGCTGAACCTGCCAAGAACCTTGTAAATAAAAAAGTGCTCTATTTTAAAATAGAGAAAATAAAACAAGAATGACATTTACTTTCAGCATTATATTCATGATCCCTCTTATTTTGTTAAAATTATTAACATTTAGCATATTCTGCAAGGGATATGCAAACTTATGAGCACAGCTGTATATATAATGTATATAATGCTGAAAGTACATGAAATGTGTAAATATAGTTTGGAATGAATGATATTAAATATATTAAAGTGTCTATATGCATTGTACAGTTTTGGTTCTCTGGTAAAATCACATTTCACAAGGTTTAGATATTTTACTTGAAAGCAAGACAAATATAATGTTTAAGAATAAGATGTTTGAATTGGTAGTGTGGACTGCTTCAGTATATTTTTAGTATGTGGAGTGTCTTTAGTATGTGAATAATTTGGAGCTTTCTTACTTTCTTTACAAAATCCTGCATTTGTGTATATGTCTGTATCTGGTATTTATCACGTTATGGGGACCAAATGTCCCCACGAGGATGGTAATACCAGTAAATTTTTACCTTGTGGGGACATTTTTTAGGTCCCCATGAGGAAACAGGTTTATAAATCATGCAGAAAGAGTTTTTTTTTGAGAAAGTAAAAGTGTGCACAGTCTTGTGTGAGGGCTATGTGTAGGGCGATAGAAAATACGGTTTGTACATTATAAAAACCATTACGCCTATAGAATGTCCCCATAAAACATGGAAACACAACATGTGTGTGTGCGCGCATATGTGTGTGTATTTCCACCTATATATTGTAGTGTCTGTGGATTATTTTTAGAGAATCTGAGGTTGCATTAATATTTAATCAAAGGATTCAACAATAAAATCCATGTGGATCTCTCTCTCTTTCTGACTCACTCTGTCTCCATCTTCCTTTCTCTCCGATTGTCCATACAGTATAGATGTATACGTGTGTGTTTGGGTCTAGGTATGCAGCAGTTGCACAACAAAAAACACACACTCATACATACTACTTAGTGGAATTGCTTGTGCAGGGTCAGAGAGGGTGATGTCTACTCTAAATGATGAGCAACGTCCTGTGACATTCATTATGATCTTCATCTCCCTGGACTGGAAATTCCCTGGAAATTTACCTACATTATGTTTCTCTTTCACTTTTTTTTTTTTTTGATGGGGCCCTCACATATGCATTTCATTTCAGACATTTGCATTTGACGCTTTGTTCTTTAAACTGTTTTTATTACACATTCTAATCCCACTATATTAGGTGCCCTTAAATTGTACTTATTGCATTCATATTGTATTGCAAAACGCTTTTGCTGCTATTGAGGTGGGATAGCGGTAAGGTTAGAGACAGGTTTGGTGGTAGGTTTAAGGGTGGGTTAAATTATAAGGGATGGGTCAACAGTGTAATTATAAATGTAATTACAGAAATTAATTACAGATGTAATTACATGCAGGTATTTTTAAAATATAAGTGCAATGTAGAAACATCTATGTACACAATAAGTGCAGTGTATCAAATAAATAATTTAAATGTGAGTACAATGTAGTTAACGCCACTTAATATAAAGTGGGACCCACATTCTATTATCAGAGGTAATTTGAACATTTTTTTAATGAGTTTAAGAATTTCTTGGTATTTCATATTTCCTTTTGTTGAAAGAAAGCAGCAAACAAGCATGAAGTCCACAATTCATACAAATCCTGGTCGTGTTCAAAAATCCTAATCTTAAAGCCAGGTTGGTTTGGGTATCAAATTATGGGATGATTTATCCCATCTAGCAAAAATAAATAAATACAAAAATAATAATAATAAAAATAAATAAATACATAAATAAAAATAATATGAATAATATGTTACAAAAGATGCTTAAAAGACAGTTTTACTGCTGCATTATAATCTTGATTCCTTGTTTTTTGTTGTTGTTTATGTATTCCATATGCCTTAAAGTGTTATCTCTGGTTATATGCATCTGGTTAAATTGTTATTAATTTGATGCAGTCATACGTATACATTTTTTGTAGAATGAAAAGAAAAAAGAAAGTGTCTTGTGTAAAAAAAAAAAATGAAGTGACCTATAAATTTGTATTACGTTTACATCATAAGATTTTATTTTTATTTATGCATTTATTTTTTTAATCATATATTTCTGTTTATTTGCAAAATTGGTTAAAATTGGATTCTGAATCTCTCATTTTCAGTGTTGACCCACACATCTGAACCCCACTGTAAAAAATAAAATAAAATAATAAAATAAAATAAAATAAAATAAAATGAAATTTGTATATGGATTGTATTTTGATTGTATATATTTGATATTGTGGAGCTAAACTAAACTAAAAGTAAATAAATAAATAAATAATTTTAAAAAGTAGTAAANATCATATATTTCTGTTTATTTGCAAAATTGGTTAAAATTGGATTCTGAATCTCTCATTTTCAGTGTTGACCCACACATCTGAACCCCACTGTAAAAAAAAAATAAATAAATAATAAAATAAAATAAAATGAAATGAAATGAAATGAAATGAAATGAAATGAAATGAAATCTGTATATGGATTGTATTTTGATTGTATATATTTGATATTGTGGAGCTAAACTAAACTAAAAGTAAATAAATAAATAAATAATTTTAAAAAGTAGTAAATAAATAAATAAACAAATAAAAATAAACTCTTAAAGAGTGTCTTGTGTGAAAAAAATGAAGTAATGTATACATTTGTATTCCTTTTACATAATGAGATTTAAGTTTTATGTATGCATTAATTTTTTAAATCCTAAACATTTCTGTTTATTTGCAAAATTGGTTAAAATTGGATTCTGAATCTCTTATTTTCAGTGTTAATTTACATATTTGAACCCCAATGTAAAAATAAATAAAATAAAATAAATAAAATGCACTGTATATGGATTGTATATCTTTGTTTTTATTGTATATATCCGATATAGTGCAGCTAAACTAAACTAAAAATAAATAAATAAATAAATAAATAAATAAAAATAAACTCTTAGAGTGGGTGAAAAACGTGTGAAAAAATGAATTGACATAATAAATGTGTGAAAAAAAATTGACATAAATTTGTATTCCTTTTACATTATAAGGTTTCAGTTTTATTTGTGCATTTCTTTTTTTAATCCTAAATATTTCTGTTAAAAAAAAAGATTTTGAATCTCTTATTTTCACTGCAAAAATAAAATAAAATGCACTGTATATGGATTATATGTGATTATATGTGCAGCTAACTAAACTAAAAATTAATAAGTAAATACATAAATAAATAAAAAATAAACTCCCAAAGAGTGTGTGAAAAAATAGGCATATAAATTTGTAAAATTTGTATTCCTTTTACATCATAAGATTTCAGTTTTTGTGAATTGTGCGTTTCTTTTTTTAATGCTAATTTAATAACTAAATAAATCACTTTTCACTGTATGAATCTCTTTTCACTGTAAAAAAAAAAAAGCACTGTATATGGATTATATTTCTTTGCTTTTTATCATATATATTTGATATTGTGCAGCTAAACTAAACTAAAAATGAATAAGTAAATAAATAAATAAATAAATAAACAAATAAAAATAAACTCTTAAAGCATGTGTGAAAAAATGTATGAAAAAATTAATTGACATAAATTTGTGTTCCTTTTACATGATAAATAAAAATAAACTCTTAAAGAGTGTGTGAAAAAAATGTATGAAAAAATAAATTGGCATAATAAATGTGTGAAAAAATGAACTGACATAAATTTGTATTCCATTTACATCATAAGATTTGTTTTATTTATTCATTTATTTTTAAATCCTAAATATTTCTGTTTATTTGCAAAAATTGGATTCTGAATCTCTTATTTTCAGTGTTGACTTACACATTTGAACCGCACTGTAAAAATAAATAATAAAATAAAATAAAATCTGTGCTCTCCTATTCAAGAAACAGTCCTTGGCCTTCCCAATAGTTCTGCTATTCTCAATCCTCTTGCCATTTGCTATTAACTAAAAGGAAATCAGAGAGTGACATCTTGTGGTCATCTTTGATCAAGTCACCATAGAGACCGGGAGGAAAATTGATAAACACAAAGACATGGATAGAGAGCCCTCTCATTATCCTACACGCTCTCTCTCTCTCTCTCTCTCTCTCTCTCTCTCTCCATTTATACAGCAGTGGAGTGGGCAAATTCCATTCCTTTAGACCCCCCTCTCCCCCCTCGCCTTTCCCCATGAGACACAACGCACACAAAGAGCCCAGCAACCACTCTTATTAACTGACCTGAGGGGGGAGGGGTGCGTGGGTGTTTGTGTGTGTGTGTGTGTGTGTGTGTGTGTGTATGTGCATCTCTGATCCTCTTTACTAGTATACCTACGGTTTACATTGTGAAGCCACATGAGTATTGAACTATCAATCACACATGCACAAAATGAAGCAACAGGCACTGTGTATATGGATGGTGTGTGTTACTCTATTTAGTAAAAAGAGGGAGTGTCTTGATTTTGGCCATGAGAAAAAGAGACTAAGAAGAAAAAAAAGAAAGTGAAGTAAAGGAGGTGAACTTTTGGGGCCCTGCTTTCCCCCTAAAACAAGAGAGTAATAGAATCCATATGGACACGCTCTCTCTACATGTCTGTCCTAGCTGTCCCTCATCATGTAAGAGAGATTGTAAGTGTAAAAATGAGTGGGAAATGTATGGAAAGATTAATTTATCTTTTTTAAAAGAATAAAAATTTGTACATGTCTCCAAACAATAGGAGAGAGTGAGAGATAGAGAGGGAGAAGCACAGAGAGAATGTGTGTGTGTGTGTGTGTGTGTGTGTCTGTATGTATGTGGGAGAGCAAGTCTCTTGTGTGAGTCATAAAGAAAGAGATGGAAAAATACAAGTAGAGAAACACGCGGGCGCGCACACACACACACACACACACACACGCACACACACTTTAGTTGCAGCTCTGCATTAAATATGTGCAATGCTGTGTGCAATTCATTTGCACATTAGCAAACTATATTATGCTACAGTAGCGCACACTGCAGTAGTTATTGATGACAAGTATTGGGGGATTTTATCCGAAATATAAAAAAGCACACGGTGATTGCATTCCATTGAATTTTGCTCTAATTGGCCAACTTGTCAGACTGTACTGTAAGGAAAGACCCTCCAATTTACAGAAGCCTCTCTCCTTGCCTCCCTCCACCCCCTCCCTCGTCTCTCCCCCTTCCCCTCGTGAAGTCCTCCCTCCCCCTCTCCTCTCCTCTCCTCTCTCCTGCTCTGCTCTCCTCTCCTCTCGTGATTTGACAGTCAGTCGCATCTCTCCGTGTGTCCGGGAGCGCGCGTGTGTGTGTATGTTTACGATCGTCGTGCTCCACGTGCTGCGTGTGGATGCGCTCCTCGCGCGCTGTCGGTAACAGAAACCATGACCGGCGCGCCGCGCGACCCCTTCTACTCCTCTCCGTTCGGTCCGTTTTACCGGAGACACGCGCCCTACCCGGTGCAGCCGGAGTACAGGATGCATGAGCTCAACAAACGGCTCCAGTCCCGGCCTGAGGTGAGTGATCACGAAAAATAAAACAATAGCTACATGATCAGGACTTTGCGTTTAATGTTTTATATACGATCCGCTATGCGTTCTTAAATGAAGTATGATGCAAACATTAATTTTAGATACGAGATTATTGATCAACAGACTCCTCATCTATAAGAAGAACTTTTCTGTCCGTTGATTTTAAAGATTTTAATTACTTTATGATAAAAAAGTGTTTAAGAATTGTGAATTCTAATTTGCTCTTTTCCAAAAATGACTTAACATCGTATTATTCATTTTATGTATATAAGATAATATCTTAACATTGTGTTTGAAGTACTGCTGTGTTTTCGATTGCGTTATATAGAACAATTGAGCCTTTTCAAAATAATTGGTTATGATGGAAATAAGAAGTGAACAGCGATTCACGTCTATGCCAGAATAGCAGTTTGAAGATCAGAATCTTAATCAGTTTTAATATTTTATCGCCATGGTCTTATGTGCAATACCAAACAAGTTCTAGAGTATTTGTATTTTTTAAGACATATCAAGAGTTGACTACTGCTTATCTCTAAAAACTGAATCTCATTGTCATCACATCATCACCAAACATTATTTTTGTTGCACATAAAATGAAAAATCCAAATAATCACATACCACAGCACACTGGAAGGTTGCCATGATCAGATCATTATTATCAGATGTTATACATTTTAACATTTTATTATTTTTTATTCTTGAAGTAGCAAAAAGTCCCTATGGAAAAATCACTTTAACATATTCACTTATTCCTCTCACATCACCACAGTGTGACCCCACTGTTCACTTTCAAAGTGAACTTATTCAAGGACTTTCTCTGAATAGGATTTAACAGAGCACACAACACATTAGTCCTTGATTTGGTAAAACCAAAATACCAAATACGCTATTGATTATATGGTGGTTTTAAGGAACGCAAACAGCAAGGTGATGTTCTATAATGTATATGTGGTAGTGTGATTTATCGTAGTGCTCCCTATAAGACAGAGACCGGACAAACAGTGTAATGTGACCCGTATTGCACTACCATGTGTATGATATAT
>JAHKKF010524715.1:0-13407 GCA_019740295.1 Labeo calbasu | reverse complement strand
TTAATCACAATAAACAACGTTTTTTCCTGAGGTACTTACACTTGAAATGAGCCGCGTCTCCACTTTCCGCCATTTTTCGAATATAACGCATCCTCTCCAGGAGCCTCATGGGATAGGAAAGTGTCCATGGTATGCGTACTACAGAATTCGGGCGGAAGCAGTAGGTCATCCGGGTACTTCTCGCCTACTGAATTTCGAATACTACGAATTCGGACATACTACTCGCCTCGCATACTGTTTTTCGCGTACTATATAGTAGGGAAGTATGCGATTTCGGACGCAGCACAGGTCAATGCATCAATACAATAAGGGTATGTTGGGAAAAACTCCCATCTCGTTTTCATCACCAACTTCAAAATCGTCCTTTGCTGCAGAAGTACCGACCCAGTGAACATGCAGTGAAGATCAAACGCTCTTTACAAAAAAAGGTAAAACAGCGATGTAGGATGATTTTGACGTTGAAGAAGAAAACGAGAGTTTTTCGACCTACCCTAACTGTATTGACCCGGATTACACAGACTATGCGTAGGCACCACAGAGACGAGATGAGCATTTGAGGTTAAAAAGTGTATAAGTTGCCAATTTGTTTCAAAAATGACCAGTCGTTTTGCTAGATAAGACCCTTCTTCCTCGGCTGGGATCGTTTAAAGCCATTTGAAGCTGCGTTTAAACTGCATTTTGGAAATTCAGATTTGGGGGCACCATTGACGTTCACTACATTGAGAGAAATTCTAGAATGTTTTCCTCACGAAACATAATTTCTTTACAACTGAAGAAAGGAAGAAATGAACATCTTGGATGACAAGGGGGTGAGTAAATTATCTGTAAATGTTTGTTCTGGAACTGAACTTCTCCTTTAATCATTCAGCAAATGATTCAGCCTGTAAATGACTAATTAGCTTATATCTTAGGAACACGATGTCCAGACTTCACTAAGTTTGGTGAGAATGGACAAAAGGACATTTTGAGAAAATGTGCCAAATTTCATAAGTTTGCATTGCTAGGGTGTGATGTAACTAAAGCAGCCCTAATTGAACAGTGTGTTGGCTGAAATATAACTGCACAGTATACACAGGATCAAAATAATCTTTTAATCTACACAGTCAGTTTTTGTAATATTTTCCATTTCCCAACTGCTGAATATTCCTGCTTATGGCTATATTGAGTTTAAGGATTTTGCAAAGAGTAGAATGAAACCACAAATGGATCTTGATTTGTTGAGAGCCTCAATTCTGTTTTTGTGTCTTGACTATCCTTGGTGAATTTTCTTGTACTTGTCCCTCCTTTGGTTTAGGTGTCCGGCTCCAATGCAACCCCTGTTCCTCCATTAGAGGTCGGCGAGGTGGAAAACGGAGCTCAAGTTTTGGGTAACGGCAGCACGGCCTCATTTTCTTCCTCACTTCCAGGAGAACTCCATGGTGGGGGCCGCATGGATCGCAGCGCCTCATATCAGCTCACTCCAGCTTCGGCTTCTGCCGACGGGGACAGCATGAGCAGAGAGAGATCTCACCACACGCTCGCAGATCTCAAGCGACAGAGAGCAGCAGCTAAACTGCATAAACATCCAGCACCTCCTTTACCTCTTTCTGCAGATCCTCAAGATGAGGTCGTCCCTGAAGAACCCCAGGGACCCCTGGAGCCCTCTGAATCAGTACAACAGGATGTGTCCCCCAGTGCAGTGTACTTTACCCAGGCTAGTGGAGATCCACCTCTACTGAAGCTGAGAGCACCAGAAGAGGAAACGAATAATACGAAAGAGCCATGCTGTGGACTCATGTAGAAGCAGCCGACGAACATGTTTGGTTTCATGTTGGTTTTGTGCAGTTCTTGAGTACTACGTGGACAAACTAAAATTGTCAGGCAGGTACGTGGAAATGAGTTTTATGTCCAAGTCACGCTTTCTCTCACAGTGGCACATGAACTGAGTGAGCTTATTTTACAACTTTCCAAGTTGAAAACATAAGAAATCGGAAAAAAAGAAGACTCCCACATTTGCATAAATTTTGTGGATTAATTGAATTTCTTGCCGTATTTCACTTAAGCTCATATCGTTTTTTTTAATTAGTTGTTATGGTCATTAAAGTTTCAAAGTATTTACTCTGTTCAATGCATAGAGAAAAAAACTGACACTGAGCACTTTACTTGACCGAACTTTCAGCAATCTTCATAACTTTGATGGATATATTTGTAGAAGTATACTGATCACCAAAAAAGCACATTTGAATTGCACTGATCAAAATAAAATTTCATTAGCGGTTTTGCTGCAGTCTTACAACTAGCACGCTTGCTCTTGTTCTTCATTCATACCTTGTTGCACCATTTCATAATGCTTATTGCTTTCAGCCTCATATCCCGGCATCTGTCTACATTGTTTATTGCCTTTGAGATCAAACTTAAGCAAATTTTAATGTAAATAAATAGTTTGCACAGAGGTGAGTGTGCCTTCAGATTAGTTTTTCTTTTCATTAGCATAAAAGCAGCATTTTTTTCATCCATTTTTGTTCATCACACTTTGTTGTAATGTATTGAAGCCCGTTTCTGCCAATAAAAAATGAAAAAGCTTATTGCAACTTTTTATCTCACAATTCTGACTTTTTTTTTTTTCCCCAGAATTGCGTAATACAAATTTGCAGTTCTGATTTATTTAATTTTTTTCAGAATTGTGTCATATAAACTCACAATTGCGAGAAATAAAGTCAGAATTGCAAGATAAAAACTCGCAATTCTGGGTGTGTTCACACTTGTAGTTCGGTTAATTTGGTACATTTGGTCTGGACCAAAAAGGAAAATGATACATTTGGTCCTGGTCCGCTTAGCGTTCACACTAGCATTTTTGACTGCGAACCTAAAGATAGAACCTAAAGGCGCTTTACCTCCTCGTTGTTCTGCTTGTTCCCTTCATGAAATCACGTCACATAGCGTCACATCTTGTCAGTACTTCCTGTTTTTGGTTCGTTTAGAAGTATTTGGTCCATGTCACGTTCATATTTCAATCAAACTGCACTGAGTTTGTTTGGAAGTGGACCGTGACCCATATTTTTAGCGGCATATTTTCCAACTCTGGTGCGGTTTGATTGAAATTTGAACGTGTTTCGTGCACACCAGGGTTCGGATGGCAGCATTCACACGTACTCAAATGAACCGCACTAACAGAGCAATTGCACCAGAGTTCATTTTAATCGAACCAAACATGACAAGTGTGAACACAGCCTCTGAGAATAAGATTTTTTTATTTTTTTTCTGCTATGTTCCTCTATGAAAACATGAGTTTACAGATTTAATATTTTACTCATATAGTGGATAGTAAATTAGTAGCTGGGTTGTGATTTCTTTAATAATTTAAAGCGTTGAGGGTTAGTTTTCTAAAACATATTCCAAAATATTATTTTTAACATTCAGACTAATTATTATAATCTTAATATATCAAGATTCGAATAATTAGGATTATAGGATTATATCTAACACTGTCTGTATTACTTCTTTGCTGAAATGCTCCTGAGATTACAACTTTTTATTTATTTATTTTGTAATATAACTGTACATGCACCGTATTTTGAGTATTCCGTTACTTTTCACTTAACTTTCATAAATTTTGTGAAACTAATTTGATTCGATGTCAAGATGATGTAGAACAAGTGGGCATTGTACTGTCACCCACACGTGAATCAAATATTCTGTTGAAGAAGAATAATTTTTTTTTTTTTTTTTTAATTCTCATTTTTCCAGTAAAATGGACAGAAGGTATGCAGACCAAAAATCTTTATTTCTTTGATTTTATTGCATTTTCGATTGGTGCATTGGAGCAAAGTATGATGAAAAAGTGAAAAACTGATAGGCCCATTTTTTTTGGTTCAGGATGGTTGAAATCATGATGAATGGTTCATACATTTTTTTTTCAATTTTGAATTTAAATTATCTGAAGGTACACATAGCGTCAGACTACATTGTTGCCAGGATCAAATTAAAACCTTAAACTACTACTCCATCATTCAGTCTATTCCTTCTTTCTTTTTTAACCATGCTGAGAAAAAAAACCTCACACCCAAAAGACATATATGCATCTTTATTTTATAGAGATTGCGTAGATTTTTTTTTTTTTATTGTTTAGAAATGGTCAAATAAATAAATGTATGAATATATTAATACATTTTTATTAATAAAAATAAAATATAAATATATGAAATATTGTTGCTCCTGATTTGCTTCTGCTACAGAAACATTTAATTTATTGCAAAAGTAAGCAAATTTAAATTAAAGAAACTTATACATAATAAATGTGTGCAAAATAACCTAGATATTTTAAGAAACTATAGCTGTATGATCATAAAAATATGATCTTTTGAGTCAGTGTATTGACGCCAAATGTTTCTCAACGAAAGCAGTAAATTGATTATTTTTTTGCACCTGTATATTAACTGTAAAGCATGCTAGATTTTAAATATAACATTAACATATATTAAAATCCTAATTGTTTATCATTTTCATGATTTTCAATGAACTAAGAAAAATGAGGAAAATGAGCTTGTATCTGCTCGTGTTAGAACCATTAAAGATCTTCTGTATTTCATTTCTAGTTTAAAAAAAGGAAAAAGGAATGGACGCAAACGTACAGGGACGACAGAATGTTAACAGTTTATTTAAAGATATGGTGTAAGTCGCTGGTTAAGCTGTTTAGTGAGGTTTATGTTTTTTCTTACGATGGGTGGTGCTCAGTATTCAGTGAGATTTAAATTTCATAAAGATTGACATAGTTGCCTTTCAAAATATCTCAAGTTTAATACTATTTACAAGAAGATTAACTTAACATCTAATAGCTTTGTGTAAATAATGAACATTTATTTTTCCATGAATGCACATGCAAAGTCTTGCAGGTGTAAAATGTTATTTTGCACCTTGTTTACCTTTTCTGATCACATCAAGTGCTCTAGTTCTGTTTTGTTGGTCCAGTCTTAAAATGTCAAGAAAATGTGTCAGTGTCCTAAATGCAACAACAAAAGTTTTGTTCTATGAGGTTTGGCTTGTTGGATTTTTATTTTTTGCTCCTAAATAATAATAATAGTAATAATAATATTAACAATTTAGCAACATTCACTCTTTGTCTTACATGCATATGCATAACCTTAACCACTGGAGTCTCTTTTTGTTTCAAGCTATGGTCTGTAAAAATGCTTTTATTGATTTCATTGATTTTTTTTATTATTATTATTATTATTTATTTAATGAACTTTGTAAACAGTTTGTGTGATGATGTTTTAGATGTGTTAGGATGTATAGACAATGAAAAGCAGATGATAAATGACATTATTGAGATTACATGAGCTTTATGAAACATTTCACATTTATCAAATATCCTGATTATTTGGGAGTTATCTATAAGCAACTTCATACTCTAGAAAACTGTATAAAATTGATATTCCATAATGTGACAGTAACTTTAAACTACAAAAAAACTGAGCTGAGTAATTTCCTCTATATGTGCAATCGTCCATTTGGAAGTCTAGATTTAGTATAAACTGATCAACTCTTTTCAGGGTTATTTATTTAGACATTTTTTGTATATTTGAACTTGAAATGTCTCTGGACTTTGTAATCTGAACTCTACCATGAAACACTTGCAAATATTTCATCTTGACATGCAGTGTTTACTAGCACTTTTTTTAAATAGTAAAATGCCTTAAGTGTAAAATTCCATGTTTTTTGGACATCCGTTTTGTACATTTCTATGTCATCTACTTCCGCTGTTAAATTTAACACTGATGTCTGTAAATATATTGAGAGAATAAACCAGGTTTGAATAAAGTGCACTTGCATACTGAAATTGTTCTAATTCATTTCTTGAGAAATTATTCCTCTCTGATTTGTCAAAAAAATCTGCATATTTGTATTAAAAAGCGGTAGAGGTTGTGATCCATCAAACTAGAATAGTTCCTGGAAACCCACATCCATAAATTTTAAAGTCTTGCAGTCAGTAGTCTAAACGAAGTACACCACGTCACATGACTTCTCCGACAACTCCTTCAGTCCTTATCTAAAATCATTTTTTACATGAAAGTTGGATTCTAAGAGTGATTACACAATAAGGCTATAAAAGCAGCCTAGTGAGTAGATGAGTTGAATTCTCCTCCCCTTATTCAGGAGACCCTCCCACTAGTTATCATAAGTGTTCAGTGATTGGCTCACCAGGAAAGGTCAATAAAAAGAGCTGAGTGGGACTAAAGAAAGGTGGCTTTTCTACAGACTTTAAACAGTTTATTAAAAACAATGCAAGAAATGTTCAAGTCTTTATTTATTTAAGCTTAATAACTAGCACGTGTCTTGTCAACATTCCCAGTGTTTTCTTTTTTTTCTTTTTAAGATTAAAAAAAGAATTACATTGCATCTTGTCTCTGAGAAAAGGAACAAAAATGATTTGTTTTCAACATTTCACTCACACGCATGCTGAGTAGAATCTATTTTTATATGGCAATTGAGAGGACGAAATCAATGATGTGTCTACCTCTCCTTCATTCAATTCATTTAAGCTTCAGGTGAGCTATTACAGTATTTACACAGTCTCACACCCCCGGAAGACATTTCTCCAGGAATCCTTTTGTTTTTATGGCAGTTGTTATACACAAATATACAATAAAACATTGCTACTCTTGAATACTCTTGCAGTTTTATAACTACATATTGATACACAGTAGATACTTGTATTTGTGAAATTTGACAAATCATGACAAAAAATTGTGTCTAGTACATTTGTTTTTTTGTTACAAATACATTTAGACCTTTGCATACAGACGATAATAATATACATAAAAGAAACATTGTTCTGCTCTGTTGCTGTTGGCATGAATTTCATCGTTTACACCTGATACATTCGGAGAAATTCTCTTCTGAAACGTTAGTGACAGAAACTTTTTTTTTTTCAAAACAAGCTTTGATTTGCTGGCAGCATGTTCAATATAATATAACAAATCATCAAGCAAGTCGTGGAAAGAAGAAAACTGCTGTTACATTTTTTTCTGGGATGTTTTTTTTTTCCTACCACAGTGCTAATTGATGTTAATGACATGTTAATTACAAACCACCGGAAATGAGATAGTGTTGCATCATTGAGGAAAATTCTTATTTGCAGTGAGCTTTAGCTGAACCTGATTACTCGGATATCAGTCAAACAGACTGAAAATTACTACAAAGCATAATATTTTCCGTAATAACTCTTTAGAAATCTATAGTTTAAAATTCACACCAAAGGATAAAATTGCTAAAACACTGAAACTCAGTGAATGAAATACACAGTGACTGGAATGAAATGTTGGAATGTGACTGAAGGCAATATATTTAAAACACCGTATCAGCTACGTTAATAGATTGTCCTTAATAATTCCTCTCAGCATCTATCAAGTTGATGGTTTGTTAACACAAGAGTTTCAGTGGCCCAAAAACAAGCAAACCAAAATATCAACTGGCTAAAACCGAAGGCTTCCCTCGAGATTTCCCGTTCACATTGCAACAATACGCAACATAATAAATAAATAAATTCACCCGGTGAGAATGTGTGTCATTCTTTGGAATCTTGCACATGCATTATATTTGGTGTAGATGTGTGATCATGTTTTTAAAGGATCCGTTATATTTACATTATCAGAGAATACATGACCGTAAATGTACTTTAGGAAAGAGATATATACATATACTATGTATATATACTTTGGGCAGTGTGTGTGTAATATATTTGACCCAAAGTCTCTAACTTTAATTTTGCTAATACTGTGTTTAGACCCAATTTTTGGCTGTACTGTAATTCATAACATTACGCATGAGCACATTTACCACTAAAATAACTTTTAGAACAGGCTGATCATTGGTGAATGTAACTCTGCTGAAAAATTAAGGTAGTTTTGAAGGCACAAGAAAATATGAGAAAACAACAAATATTGCTAATTTATCGTGACTTGAATTCTAAAAGCAAAAGTCGCATGGATACTTTTTAAAATTATTGTGATGAGACAATATTTGCAAACATGATGCCAGGTGTATGGTTTATATGGAAAAGCACACACATTCCTGCTGATCATATAGCTATTTTAAATCTCTGAAGAATTTTCCAGACTCTTTAAACTAAGTATCCACTGTGTACTAACTTTATTTCACTCACTGGCTCATTCCTCCGTACCTTTATTTATTTTTAAAAGTTGAAAAGCTTGAAAATGCTTAAGCTGTAATTAAAAGGAAGTCATTCTATAAAAAGGTATATTAGACTTCTACAAATATGCTCTGGCTAGACTCAGTTTCTTAAACCTTATTCAATATAGTTTAAATATTTATACAACGGCATTGGCAGCTCTCCATTATGCCTTGGAAATAAAGAGCTAAAGTTAGCCAGGAGAGACTGCAGGTTAGCTGACATAAGGGTGGCAAAAATTGTTCAAAATATATAATGCATATTTTTAATTACAATTCTAATTGAATCAATCAGAACATCAAAGAATTCTTCAAATCTATTGTTAATACTTATTGTTTTCCAACTATTTCTGAAGGATAATGTAATTTAAGAACTGGATTTTGTTAGTTAAAGGGATGTTATAAAAGTCTAATAAAAAGTCTAATTTTCATCTGTACAATTTTGGTTTGAAATTTAGCATCTGACATAATGGTGACATGAAAATGACCCATTCTGACTGTGTGTAAATAAAATGCTGCCTCAGAGCCTTAAATTTCACTGATGCTGGCTGTGTATGAGAATATGTAGCATGGAGCTGATATACTGTTTCCTGTGATTACGATTTATGTGTAGGGTCATTCCTGGCATTCGGTGCCTTTTGTGTCCCCAGTAAAAATCATGAGCTTAATGCCTGAAATGCCAGATATGCATTTTAAATAGACAAATTGACAGTTTTGTTTTTGTTTTTTTAATATACACAGTGCCCATACATTATATTTAAAAGTCTGTTGTTCGCTTGTTCCTAACAGGCAGACATTTGTTTCAGAAATGCTTTATTTTGATAGTCCACTTTGTCAGACTATAAGTAACGTGTATAAATAACATGTCAACTTATTCTACTAACCTTAACCCTTACCCTAACCTAGTTTTCTACTAATACACTAATGAGGATTAGCTGACATAGTTGCAAAGTCACTTGTAGTTAGTATAATGTCTGGACTATCAAAATAAAGTGTAAACAATTCATTTTCCTGAACTTGACCTAAATCACTTTTTTAATCATTTTATGTCTCCTTATGATTATACAAAATTTATTTACAAAAAAATTATTAAAAACTGTTTCAACTATTTTCTCATTTTATGATGTTCAAAAGTATGGAATATCAGAAATGACCCAGTTAATACCAATGTTTTTCCTCTAAAGTCTTGCTAACTTCTGAATGTAATTCTAATTTGGTAAGGTTTGAAACATAAATACTGTATGCCCATAAAATGGAAAAACAAAACTATCAATATTTATCATTAAAATGCTGGTAACACTTTAAATTAAGGTTCATTACTTAACTTTAGTTAGAATGAACTAACAATGAACGACTGTATTTTCATTAGCTAACATTAACAAAGATTAATAACTACATGTAATAAATGTAATGTTCATTGTTCATTCGCGTTAATTAATACGTTAAATAATATTAACTAATGGAACCTTATTGTAAACTAACCAAAATGGTAACACTTTACAATAAGGTTCATTAGTTAACATTAGTTATCATAAACTAAGAAAGAACAATACTTATACAACATTTAATTATTCTTAGGTAATGGTAATTTCAGCATTTACTAATGCATTATTAAATAAGTTGTGTTTGTTTGTTAGTGTGAACCAACATGAACAATGAAATTATTAACTAACAAAGGTAAGTTTATAAAGTGTATAAATTAACAAAGATTAATAAATACTGTTCATTGTTTGTTCTTTATACTTATAACATATGTTAACAAATGACACCTTATTGTAAAGTGTTACCAGTAAATTAAATTCAAAGTAAATTTAAAGTGCAACTGCACCATTTGAAATTATAAAACCTTGATCCACACTGATACATGTCAGTATAAAGTCCAATAGCACTGTGACATCAGCCAGCGATAAAAAAAAAAACCCCAAAAAAACTTGGAAATATGATTTTGACTATTGTGGTTTTGTATGTGGTTTTACCCATCACTGTTGACTGTATATATCAGTGTCAGTACAATGTTGTTTTAATTCTAACCCCCCAAAAATGTATTTGTGCTTATGTTGACTGTGTTGTTTATTTCTACAGTCAGAGGGCAAAACAGTGCTGTCATATACATTATATACATATTTATCCTCAGCTCAGTGCATTCAAACAGTGTTCCACTTATGCTTAAAATGTACAAATGATTTATAATACATATTTTACTAAAATTACCTTGCCTTGCCTCACTCAGCAATGTGCTTATGAAAAGTATAACTACATTTAACACATACAAGCAATGCCTTATTTTTTTGTTATGTAAAAGTACATTCATATGGTTATGCATGTTAACTATTATAGATGGTAGTAAAAGCAGCAAGATTATAGATATCAGACTAGCATGAGGGTAAACATGGAATGCTAGCAGACATTCCATTGAAAGAGAATACATTGTTGTGGGATTTCCACTGGGACATCCGTAAATATTTCCTCCAAAATGTTTGGGAAAGACAAAACTATGTCTATCCGCATGGAACGAGGGTACTTAAAAAGTCTAGGTTTTCAGTGCTAAAATTACTTATTTTAGCATCAATAATAAGAATACTAATAACAAAAAGGTTTGAAATGGTCATGCATAGTGACTGTTATGATTAATGTGGTAGCTCTCTGATTAGGAACACTATTAGTAAATTAAAATTTGTAATAATTAAATTGTACAAAAAAAATTTAACAGAAAATTCAGACTTGATTTATCTACCTGAAGTGAAGTGTGTCAAGGCTCCATGTTTGAATATGCAGAATGTATCTGCATATAGCGCACAAGCTGGATTGACTATCTTCATGGTGCTTTTTTGGTCCTCTTTTGGAACACAACAGTGTGAACTTCCTGCTAACAACTCTTTTTGTGCTCCATTAAAAAAATCATACGGGTTTGAAGTGACACGAGGGTGAGTAAATTGTGACTTTTTCCATTTCTGTGCTGGGTTTAAAGGGTCAAAACCCATTACAAATAACATCAGTAAAACTGAAATCAGTTTTAAAACGTTACCATGGGATGTACTGGAGTGTTTCTAGGCAACAGGTGACAGGCAGTAACAGGAAGTCAGAAAGACAGGACAGAGTGACACTGGAGTTTGGTGAGAGAGTGGAAGACATCTGTAGTTTCTTCTGTTTCCCTCAAAGTTTAAAGAACACAGTGCAGAAGCACGGGAGAGCAGACGGCATGCTTTATCCCCCTCCAGATCTGAGGAATAGACACAGAAAGGAGGGAAAATAAAGGAAGAGAAACAATCTGTTAAATGATACAACTCACCGAACATTGTTTATATTCTTTATTTGCCTATAAAATGAAGGTCATATGAGCAACTTCTAATCAAGAAGTCACTGAACCAATTATGATTGTAATGGCAAGGGTCATTCCTATTCTGCAGTTAGAAGAATGAATATACTTGTGTGTAAAAACAGCCAAAATTGTAACTGCTCCTCACTGAGGAATTTAGATTTTTATTTTTGTAAAAAGATTTTAGAATACTTCTAACAGGATACAAAGTGAATCTGAAGAGACAGGAAACAAATTATTACAAATTTAAACAATTTTCCCGAAATGTTTTCATTAGAGAATGAAAAAATGGTGAAACATGCAATATTTCTTAATAAACTGGTATAAATTGGTAAAAATGTATTTTATAGCATCAATTTTTTTTAATTGTAAGTTATTATAAAGTACTACATAACAGGAATGACTTGCCACATTAATTAATTAATTTATTTATTTATGTATTTATTTTAATTCTTCAAAATAATAATTAAATGTCGTATTCAAAAAGTCAGATTTTTTTAGCAAACATGAATCAAGCGCTCGTGAAGAGCAACTGTCAAGTCAGAGAAAGTTAAACACTAAGGGCCTGGTATTTCATAAAATTGATGTTAAAATGACTAAAAATAGATCTGAGCTTATTGCATAGCACAGTTAAAACATTTGGTAAATATGAGCAAAACAGGCTATAAATGATCATTATTAATATTATTGACATAGTGTGTCAATTCACAAAAATCTAGTTTTTAATTGATGTGAATCAATTGATGAGGAAATAAATTTTTATTAAATATTTCTGAACTTTTTTTCAAAAGTTACTGATACCTCAAGAAATTTTCATGAGTAAAAATCTAACAGAAGTACGCAAGCGACCATTTGAGGAGAAGGCTGTATTAACCTCAACAATGTACAATAAAATCTGAATTTTAAAATGACAAGATATTTGATATAAAATCATACTCAATTAGTGCATATTAATAGCATTTAACAAAAATTATACCATTATAATAAATACCAACTAAACTGGTCTTTTCATACAAAATAATTTTTCAAATATATTTCCATACCTCAGTTAAACATGCCAATGTTATTGTATTGGTAATCCGATAAGTTTGGGAACAATTGTGATTGTGTATTGATTGATGTACTGAAATGAATCTGTAGTTAAGGTATTGCAAACATTAATAAATAGATAAATAAATAAAACTTAGAGAAACTAAATGGGCAGGCGAAAACATGAAAATAGCTGGTGCAATGTGTGCCGGGTGGACATGGGACATGGGATGAGTATGACATCACATCATGTCTTGTTGGGCAGGGTCATACCTTCCTCTTCTGATATTTCTGTATTCAAGAAACAAAAACAGAGAGAGAATAAATGAGCTTAAATTATGCAAAATAAAATGTCACATTAAAATCTTTGCTGCATTTCCCATTAAAACAAGATCAAGACAAGATTTACTGCAGCCTATAAATAATAGGGCAATGCAATGAAACAAACAGTTTGAGTAGAACTAACTATATTGCTTTTCTTTTGCAAATATGCTATCCAGTTTTAGCAGTGGATGTTGACATTGCTGACACAACCATTAAACAAAATGTTTTAAACAGGGTAGAAAATTGCTACTTATTTCTAAATGATGACTGTTCTGTTGTAAAATACTAACATTATAACCACACAGATGGACAGGGTTGTATCAGGACCTTGCAATATACAGTCAAGGCCAAAAATATCAGCACCCTTGTTATTCTGTCAGAAAATGCAACACTTCTCTCAGAAAGTTGTTCCAATTGTTTTTTTGTTTATTGTTTACTGTTTCCTTATTGTTTTTTTTGTTTTTTTTGCACTGCAACAACAACAAGAAAAGTCAAAGTTGATAAAATTTCACACAGAACTCAAAAATGGACTGGACAAAATTATTGGCACCTTGTCAAAACTGTAAGAG
>JAHKKF010524712.1:0-15696 GCA_019740295.1 Labeo calbasu | reverse complement strand
GGCTCAGCGCCAGCCAAAGCGCCAAAGCAGATTTGAATTCAGCAGTTAATCACGTGACGCACCGAACGTTCGAATCACACCGGTGTGATCGTACGCTCCAGGGACCAGCCAAGAATGATCACACCGGTGTGATCGTACGCGTGAAAGGGTTAAAATACAAATCAGGCTTACAGAGAGAAACTTACAATGGAAGTGAATGAGGCCGACACGTAAACATTAAAGGCCGTTTTAAAAATACCAACGGAACATTGAGTTAACTATTTGTTTTAATTCTTAAAACTACCTGTTCTGTGTCAACCGCAACACACAGATACGTTGTTTTTGTTCAAATCAAAGCGTAAATAAATGTAGAAAACGTATCCGCGTGGCACAGCTGACACAAAACAGCAAACACTGTTTGCGTTCAGGGGATATGCTTCAAAATGGTGCTAGGGTGATGCGGAGGAGATGAATTGTCGAATAAAGTCGTTATTTTGGTTTTCTTTGCATACAAAAAGTATTCTCGTAGCTTCGTAAAATTACGGTTGAACGCCTAATATCACATTGCATTTTAGCGATATCCTTGCTACATTTCTTGACGTTGATCGTGTTAATTACATTGCTGTCTGAAATCTGTCAGAATGCATCAAAAACATCTTAATTTGTGTTCCGAAGACAAATTAAGCTTTTACAGGTTTGGAACGACACAGTGATTAATGATAAAATTTTCATTTTTGGGTAGAGTAACGCTTTTTAACTTGCATATAACTTGAGAATAATTTTTTAAGACTCAGAATTGACAAACCGAATTAATCCAATGTTTTAAAGTCTGCATGAATTTAAAATTCACCTATTTTATTAAAGCACATACTAAATCCAAGTACCTCCTATGTGGCTTCTTGTGACTTCAAAGGTCACGGGTTCGAGTCTCGGTACTGGTAGGGACTGTAGGTGGAGGGAGTGAAATGTACAGTGCCCTCTTCCACCTTCAATACCACGAATGAGGTGAGACCCTTTAGCAAGGCACCAAACCCCCAACTGCTCCCCGGGTGCTGCAGCAAAAATAGCTTCCCACTGCTCCAGGTGTGCATTCACAGTGTGTATGTGTGTTTGTTCACAACTCACTGCTGTGTGTGTGCACTTGGATGGGTAAATGCAGAGCACAAACCATGCATATACAGTTGAGGTCAAAAGTATACATACACCTTGCAGAATCTGCAAAATGTTAATTACAATAAGAGGGATCACACAAAATGCAAGTTATTGTTTATTTAATACTGACCTGAATAAGATATCTCACATAAAAGATGTTTACATATAGTCCACAAGAGAAAATAATAGTTGAATTTATAAAAATGACCTTGTTCAAAAGTTTACATACACTTAATTCTTAATACTGTGTTGTTACATGAATGACCCAGAGTGGTGTTCTTTTGGGGTCATTTTTATAAATTCAACAACTATTTTCTCTTGTGGACTATATGTAAATATCTTCTATGTGAAATATCTTATTCAGGTCAGTAATAAAAAAATAAAAAAACATACATTTTGTATGTGTCACACCCCTGTGGACTGTTTTGTTGGTTTTTCCCTCATGTGTCCTTATTTGGTCTTTCCTGTTCCGTTTCTTATTATGACGTCATTGTTTAATCACTTAAACCTGTCCTTGTCTTATTAGCCTGGTTATTTAAGTTACTTAATGATATTAAGTTCTTAATGTTGCTTTTCGTTGTGTTAGCGTGTGGTTTCCCTGCTGTTCCTGTTCGTCCCTGTTTCCTTGTTTGGATTATATTAATAAATTGCGTGTTCCTGACTTCCTCGTCCCTACTCCTCCTTCCCGCACACGACGCCTGACAGTATGATCCTTCATAGTTTGGCAAAATAATTAACATTCTGCAGATTCTGCAAGGTGTATGTAAACTTTTGGCTTTGACTATATTTCATTTTTTGTTTTTATTATTTATTAATTTATTTTATTTTATTTTTTATTTATAACCTAATTATAAATGTTCATCTAACTGTATCTCAACATCCAATCAATAACAATGCATAGAAAAATGTCCCTGTCGTGCATTTGTATCCTTTTAAAGGAAGCCTTTACACTCAGATCTTCATCAAAATACAGAAGAAAAGATCAGTAGCACTAAAAAAAACATGTCTGGCCACTCTAGATGCCATCCCGCAGTTCTAAACTATGATTTGCCATTTGTGAGGTAGACATACAAAAAAAATTTTAAAAACCTGCTTGGTCACAATATATTGGAAATGGAAGCATTTTCAAGAAATGACAGTTCATTTGCATTCACGCAAATGTGTAAGTACAGCAAAGAAAGAATTTACAATTGTCCAACAGGTTTGTGTTATAATGGCAATCCAGTGCAAAACATCTGTTGCAATTTTGTTATTTTACAGTAAAACAAAACAAAACAGAACAGAAAGTGAAAATAGACCAATACGTCCAGACTGACTGCGTCGTGTCAGTATCTACTATTAATCAGTCCTTTGCCTTACAAAATCCCAGAATCGAGAGCAGCACATGTAGAGACGTCGTAGTGTCACAGGTATAAAAAATACATTGGAAATAAAAATAAAAAATGTCTGCACACTCTTCTGACACAGTTGTTCAACCAGCTCTCACAGATTCGTTCAGAACACAGCAGGCTAGTTTGTGTTCAGTTCTCCTTCGTTCCCCCTCAGTTTTCTTTTTCATGGTTTCTATTCTACACTAATACCAGCTACTGCACACAGGCAACTGGTATATCTCTACCAAAATAAGACATATTGACTCTGCCGCTGCCTACAAAATGACGGGGTTTAGTTTAGCCTGATCCGGTTAAGCTGATAAATCAATTGAACAGAACAGAAACCAAAAACATTACCATTTGCTCAGAAGCTGAGCCGGTTTCTTTTGTTTGAGGATTGAAGGTGTAAAACTATTGTGCTTTGAGTAGACAACATAGTTATGCTAAGAAAAGAAAACAGGGCGGTACACTGTGAAACCGAAATCAGAGCAGAAAACTATTATGGTTTGCTGGGGGCATTCAAATTGCAAATGGGGCCTGGATCTGCTAAGTGAGAGTATGGAGGGGGAGATGAGGAATTTCATAGACTTCCTCCTGTAATGCTTAATTACCTCTCTCCTGTACTTGAGGTAATCTTTAATCCAATGAGCACCATGGACTCCAAGTGGGTGTGTGAATGCCCCGCAACCACCTCTGATGAAATTCACACACACCAGTTTGTTTTTCTATCATAGCAGGGAATTTCTACAGACTTCAATTTTTTTTGTACTGAGCTAATATTACTGATTCTCTATTTACTACCCCTAAACCCAACTCTCAACTTTCATACCATTTTCATGAGAAAATTCAATTTAATAAGTCTGAATGAGCCTCATGTGGTATAAGCATCAAGTAAAAGTACATGCAACTTTTCCCTTGTATCATAAATATATGGGAGTGTTAAAATATCTTTAAATATTGTGTTTTTGAGAAGTTATACCACATGACACTTGAGTAAAACCAAGCTACCTTGTCTTGTCATGTAAAGGGGGCATTGGATGCAAAATTCACTTTTACATGGTGTATGAGCAGTATGATGTCATACTGCTCAGGCCCCGCCCACAGCCGCTGACGGACTGTCCTGTATTAGCATATTTCTGCCTTCAGCCGGTTGTACGCTGTCCGCAATTTTCTCCACGCTTGAGCTGTGGCAACAACGTCTCATAAGCGATGCAGATGTAAAAGTGAACACAAGAGACTTAATTTTCTCCTGACATTGGAGACACTGAGGACGCAGTGGATTAGTTTTGTTCTTGATGGTAATGCGACACCAAATACACAAAACAGATAAGAGAGAGGCGGGGCAACCAGTAACTCATTATCATTTAAAGAGACATGCACCAAAATGGGTCACTGTGAACAGAGCTGTTTCTGACAAGGTGAAAAAGGGTGTTGTTTTACACGACCTTTGAGGAATTTTAACCAAAGTATGTTGTAGACATTTCATAAAGATCCTAAAGAATTATATAACTTGTGGGCATCCGATGTCCTCTTTAAAGGTCAAAATATCTGACACTTTAAGAGATTTATTGACCTTAACCTCCTCTGTATTATTTTCAGCTGTGTTTTTTTCATCCAGTTGCACCACATGACTTTGATTTTGCAGACAAAGCAGTTTCTTGAGGAAAAAATGATTATGCCTAATTAATTTGTTTTCAAGAATTTAGTTCTTTTAATAAAGACTTTTCTCTTCATTACAATATCATGAAAATTGTACCACACTGACATTTATGACTTTGTCATTTTATTCATCCTTTTGCATTTTTAGACTGTCTGGGGTCAGCAAGATTTTTAAAAATGTTTGTAAAAAAAAGTTTCGGTAACACTTTACAACAAGGTACCATTTGTTAACATTAGTTAATGTATTAATTAATATGAACGAACAAATAACAATACATTTATTACACTGTTTATTATTCTTTGCTAATGTTAGCTAATAAAAATACAGTTGTTCATTGTTTGTTTATGTTAACAAACTTGACTTCTGATTTTAATAATGCATTAGTATATGCTAAAATTAACATTAACTAAACATTAAATAAATCCTGTAGACATATTGTTCATTCTTAGTTCAAGTTAACTAATGTAGTTAACTAATGTTAACTAATTAACCTTATTGTAAAGTTTTACTGAAGTTTACTACACTCACCACCACTGCACTTGTGTGGTCAAAAATACAGTAAAAACACCAATACTCTGAAATATTACTACTTAAAATAACCACTTTCTACTAAAATATTTTACAATGTAATTTTAAAGCTACATTTTTAACAACCAGTCATTAGTGTCCATGTCACAATGATCCATCAGAAACATAAAAAGATTCCTTAAATGTTTTCGAAAGAAGACTCTTATGCTTAATAAGAAGATTCTTATTAAATACAGTAAAAACACTAATATTGTGAAATATTATTACAACGTAAAATAACTGCCAACAAAAGCCAACTTTTCAACAACCAGTCATTAGTGTCAGATGATCCATTTGAAACATTTTTTAAGATTCTTTGATGAACAAAAGCAAAAGAGCAGGGTTATTTAAAATAGAAATCTCTTCTAACAATATAAACAGTCTTTACTGTCAATTTTGATCAATTTAATGCACCTTTGCTCAATAAAAGTATTGATTTCTTTAAAAAAAAAGTCATATTTTAGAACAGTAGACTTTGGAACAGTAGTGTAAACCTCTCACACGCACACAGACTTTCTGTCTGGCAGAAAGAACACTACAGACTACAGGTCAGTGCATTTTGTATTGTAAACAGAGTGTGTTTGTTTAATCTGGGGCACAGTGAAGTTATACTGATATATAGAGAGAGCAGGACAAAAGCCAGAGAAAGAAAGTGAAACTAGGACTGTGAGTACAAGAGATGAAAAAGATGGAGAGCTCGCATTGTGAGGGAAATCAACAGAAGAAAGTAACGTCAGGTGGAGGAGGGAAGGAGTGGAATGAGTGAGGGAGGAGAGAAAGAATAAAGATAAGCACACAAGAAAAGAATGCACACAGAACGGAGACGAGGGGAGGGAAGAGGGAGGGGCAAAGAACATGGCAAGGTTACACATGAAAACTGCAGCCTGTTTTCTTCTTTCACACACACAGAAAGAGAGAAGTAGAGAGGGGAAGCTTCAGTTTCGCTCGTGTCTCTGCAATATCACATTAAACCGCAAATTAAAAACAGAACGGAAGAACGTAATGCTAAGGAAGCGAGTACTTTCATGACACACAGAGCCAGGAAAGACAGACAAAAGACAGAGAGACTATGAGAACAATAAAATAAACACGGCGGCTACACATTGGCAGAGTTTACAGGACCAGCTCTGACATCAGTGAAGTGAGAGAGGAAGAGGGGTGCAACATTGCTTTACGGAAACCGCTTGACGGTTTCAAACGCTGACACAGTTTGAAAATAGGAAACAGACGCTTCAGAGAAACAGAAAGGGAAAGGATAAAACAGCCTATTTAAACCAAACCATGTTGATGAAAGAATACAGGATATGCATGCCGCTCACTGTCGATGAGGTAAGTTTGAAACTTTTTGCGTGTGTGTTTTGGGTTTCCGTCCATATGTTTGGGTGTACAGCAGCTGTCCACATGATCAGAGTGTATGAAAGTATATGCTAATAAGTTTTTTTTTTTTCCGCTCTGTTTACTCAGATGAAACTGTAATGTACTTCTGTGTACATGTCTGTGGATTGTATTACATAATCTCTTCATTTCAGCCGTTTTCTTTACCTAAACAAGTCTGACCAGTTACGTCCTTTTATTCTGAGGGCAGGAGTGAGTTATTCACCTCAAGGCTAGGAACAAAACACAAAGGCCTTTCCTTACAAGCAGCTTGGGATTTCCACAGGGGGGTCTGGTATTGTTTAGTCTGTCTATGTTTCACCTTCAAGTAGCCAACTTGTGTTCGTTCTGATCAACAAGTCCGCACAAGCACACCTAACCTAAAAGTCTGCCGCAGAAATAGTCTAAGGTCTGCATCAGCACTAGACCGCATAGTTTCCAGACAGGAGCACCACCCCCCTTTTCTGGAGAAGCTCTGTTGTGTGTACGGACAGCATTATTCTCAGAGCCGCACAAGGTCTATGTAGTCATCATCGGTGACAATGATTGTTGGAGTGAGTTTTCACATTAACAGATTTCAAAAGAATTAGTCCTCAGAAAAACAGCGGGAACGTGTTGTGCTGCCAACACAGTTTTTCAGGAGAACGTGCGGAAAAAAATTACGCTTCCAGAACACTTTAGTCTTTAGAGAACAAAACAAAAACAAAACATATGGCAGATGAGATCAAACAGTCTATGACAAAGTGTGACGTTGAAGTGAGAGGGTTTAATACTTATGAAAGTTTTAAACTCATGCAGTTCATCAATTATAAATACATTTCAAAATATATAGTACTATACAAAATATATATTTTACATATGTATATATTAATAGGCATGTGTTTGCGTAATATAATAGAATTATTTCATATAATATATATAATTAGATCATGTAATTACAAGTTTATAACTTTGTTAATAATCCTTTTTAAACATATAAATATTTAATTTCAATGTATAAATCAAATATATTTTAAAATATATAGTATTATACAAAATACATATAATTCAAAAAATTAGTTAATATAATTACAAGTTCATAATTTTGTTAATTATTTTTAAATATGTAAATATTAAATTTAAATAGGCAAATTAAATATACTTTAAAATATATAGTATCATACAAAATATCTATTTTACATATGTATATTTTAATATATACGTGTGTGTATATTATATAATATATTACATGCACACACACACCACACACACGCACACACACACACACACACACACACACATATATATATATATATATACGCACATACATATATATATATTTTTTTCATTAAATATAATTAGAAAGTTCATATAATTACATAACTTTACATAGTTCATAACTTTGTTACAATTTAAAATGTCAAATTTAATGTAAATATTTTCATTACATATATTATATATTTTACACACACACACACACACACACACACGTGTGTGTGCATTATATATTATATAATATCACACACACACATATTTAAATATTTTCATTATATATAATTAGAAAGTTCATATAATTACAAGTTTATAATTTTGTTACAATTAAAAATGTACAATTTAATTCAAATATTTTCATTAAATATATTTTAAAATATATAGTATTATACAAAATATATATTTTACATATGTATATATTAATATACGTGTGTGTTATATATTATACAATATTACATGCACACACATATATTTAAATATTTTCATTAAATATAATTACAAAAGTTCATATAATTACAAGTTCATCATTTTGTTACAATAAATTTTTTTTACATTTAATTTTAACCTTTTCATTACATATATTTTTTAAAAAGTATAGTATTATATAAAATTCTAAATATAATTACATTTTAATTAAAATCTAATAAAAAAGTAAATATAATTAAATACATTTTAATGGATCGTGGATTAAGATGTTTTCAAAGGCTTTTCTGTTTTATTTTCAGAATAATTTTTTTTATCGTGTTAGCACATATCGCAACATATTTCCAAAATGTTATATTACATTCAAAATAAAAGTCTGATAGCAAAACAACAACTACAGAAATTTAACACAACTTTTCAATATTTAAATGTACAGAAGTTATATTATATTTAACATAACATTTTAGAGATTATGGAAGAACACAATTTCCCTGAATGTTGCAATTTACTTATTATTTAATAATAAATTATTAATGAATTATTATAACAATAGTTATAATAATATATTGTTTCTTTATTTTTTGATTTCTGTGTCAACTTGACAGCAATGAACGGTCTTATACACAATGATGTAAATATTTATGTTTTGTTTTAACACTTACACTGGACTAATTTCTCTGATGCATTCTGTGAATTTAACTTCCTGTCATTCGATTTTAAATTCCAATTCAACATTCGGCCAATTCAACACACATTCCAGCTTATGAGCTCAGAGTGAGTCATGTCTTAAATCTAGAATTTTGCTCAACCCAGCTAAAAAACAAGTCCAAAAAAAAAGAGCCGTGAAACATATGAGGTCACAAACCGAGGTCAGCAATTTCTTTCTCCCTTCCTCAGTACAAAATCGGCCAGTTATACATGATCAGCAAGCACAGCAGTGAGCAGAGCGAAGGAGGCGAAGGGGTGGAGGTCGTCCGTAATGAACCCTGCACAGACCCCAAACACGGAGCCGGACAGATCACAGAGAAACGCATCTACCTCAACAGGTGAGATCGCACACACACATACACGCATAAGCACTCCAGTTTCTTTCACGGTTTACATCACCCACCTGCCAACGTGCCAGCGATCAGCTATTATTGATGACTGCAGCTAACATCTTTATGCATGCAGCGGAGCAGTGTCCATCGCTCACTTTACCTCCAAAAACACCTTCCCTCTTCCTGTCGGGCTTCAAGCAGGATTCCGCATCAACATAAGCGTCCGACCGAATACCACGTACACATTCGGCCTGATATCATCCCACGCGGTGAACATGCACACACACTTATTGTAATTGCCTGTTTTCTTGTGTTCTTTACACTCTCGCCCTACAAGGACAAAACACACACGCACACACTCAGTCATTAGATGCTGTTGTGAATATGAATTACTGCACCTCTAGCAGTAAAACAAATTTTTCAAGCCATTAATGTGTTAGCAAAGACCAAAAGGGCAGAGCATTAAGTTCCTAATGGTCAAATAAATCTTAGCGTGGAGCATGTGAGTCTAATTCAAATGCTGGTATTACCGCAGACGAGATCATTATATGCTGTTTACAAGTACATCATGCTGAACCGCTGCATTGTAATTATGAATAATTTAACTTGTATCGTCAAGATATGAGCGTCAAAGGACTGTAATGTAACGGCAGTTGTTTGGTGGGAATGTGCTGTTCCGCGGGACACGCTGTGGCAGCGTCTGGCACTTCAGGAATGGGAAAGAGAGAGTGTGAGAACGCGAGGCCACATCCGTGGCGCCCGACACAACCGGCTGACCGTGAATGATCTACATCTTCTCGTCTCCACCCCTCTCTTCTCATCCTCTGTCCATCCATCCATCACTCAAGTCCTCAGGCTGTAAATCTCATGCGCTGTCTGTGCTGCCTTATCTTACAGTGCCGAGTTCATTATCTCTCTCTCGCTCGGTAGTGGGGTTTCTTGGACTCTGGCTGTGTTTTCGGAAGGGACAGATGGCACCAGACACCTCTGGAAGTGAGACTTACAGCTATTGTGACGGCTGTTTGACCTCTTGACCCAAAACACAAACACACGTGCACACTACAGTGGCCCGCAAAGAGTATCTGGACACTTAGGATGAACTTAGATACAAAATATCAAAACAAAAAGCTAACGCAAACATACAACGCAAGAAATTGTATCAAAACTAATTCTGACCTTCAAACAGTATATACTACCATTCTTTTTTTTTTAAAGAAGTCTCTTACGCTCATCAGTTATTTGATTTGTATACAGTAAAAACAGTAATATTGTGAAATACTACAACTTGTTTCCATTTTATTATATTTTGAAATGTCATTTATTCCTTTGATGGCAAAGCTGAATTTTTAGCATCATTACTCCAGTCTTCAGAAAATTTCTAACATTCTGATTTGTCCTGTACAATACAGTAAATGTCACTGTTATGTAGTATATACACTACAGGTTTTGAACTGTAAGATTTTTAATGCTTTTTAAAGAAGTCTCTTTTGCTCACCAAGCCTGCATTTATTTGATCTAAAGTACAGGAAAAAACTGTAACATTTTGAACTATTTTTACTACTTAAAATAACTGTTTTCTATTTGAATATATTTTAAAATGTAATTTATTCCTGTGATTTACAATTTTTTAGCATCACTATTCCAGTCACCTAATCCTTCAGAAATCATTCTAATATTCTGATTTGCTGCTCAAAAACATTTATTATTATTGTATTGTTATTATTTATTATTATTGTTGAAAACTTTGAAAAAAAATTTCAGGCTTTTTTGATGAATAGAAAGTTCGGAAGAACAGCATTTAGCTAAAACTGAAATCTTTTGTAACATTATAAATGTCTTTATCATCACTTTTGATCAATTTAATGCATCCTTGCTAAATAAAAGTATTAATTTCTAGCATTTCTTCAGCATATTAGAATCATTTCTGAAGAATCGTGTGACACTGTAGACTAGAGTAACCATGCTGAAAATTCAGCTTCGAAATCACAGGAATAAATTGTTTTTAAAATATATTCAAATAGAAAACAATATTTTAAAAATATTTCAAAATTTTACAGTTTTTGCTGTACTTTAGATCAAATAAATGCAGGCAGTAGCGACTTCAAAAAACATTAAAAATCTTACTGTTTAAAAACTTTTGACTGGTAGTGTACTTTATTTATAATTTTAGTATGGTTAATGTTTTAATACTTTACATCAAGGTTTAATTAGTTAAAATGAGTCAATACATTGTGTTTCAAAATTTTACAGCATTTTTAAATTACGTTTACTTTACAATTATACATTGTTAATACAAATTTCTTCCATGATAATAATTCTATAATATTAAAAACAATATAATATCAATAATAATAATTTTCTGTCATGATAATAATTTGATAATTCAAAGTTCTGTCATGAATCTCTAAATGGTACAGGCTGAGGGGTTGTTAAACTGATTTAATCTTAGCGTGTATCGTCACAATGTTAAACCACTTGACACAAGCTGATTGGTTCATGTTGCATACACAGCCAATGAGCTTGCTGCTCAGCCGTAAATCACTGACAAGCTACGCAAAATCACACTCCTAATCGAATGCGATTCATCTGCGATTATGAGCGTGATTTTGTGTAGCTTGTCAGTGATTTACGGCTCTGTGTATTAATTGCCGCTCCAGCTGAATGCACATGATGGAGATTCACTACTAATCAAATTACCGGCTTTACTGACTAAACGCGCCTGACAAATCACATGCGATTTATTGTGCAGCCCCACTTGCTGCTTTACATTTAAATGGCTGGTTAGTGTGGTTAGGCTAGAGCAGTTTGCAGTACTCTTTCAGAGTTCCTCTGAAACCCTCCACCTCCCCAGCTCCACCTGTATTGATCTGCTACGGGTTATTATATATGCTATTGCGCGGCAGCGGTATGTGTTAAATACTCACAGCAGCATATCGGTGTACTGTATATCATAACAGTGGCAAAAAAACCTACAAAAAACGCAATACCCAACAGCAGCAGTGTTTCAGCAACGCATCAGATCTGTTCTGCCAAGACCAAATACATTAAAATTGTCACATAAATTACCATGCTAAAATCTTCAGAGAGGTGGCATGATAGAAATACACTAATATTAATTCATACAACTTGAAATGTTGAAAATTATCATCAGAAATTAACATTAATTTACATAATGTTGAAATTAACATTAGATGATGTAGAAATTAATATTAATCTGGATTGACAAATGCTGTAAAAGTATTGTCGTTTCGTTCCACTATATGTCCACACATGTAGCAAAATGACAATAAAGCTCGACGTGACTTGACTTGACTTCACCAGAAAGACTTTGCTGGATTAGCAATTTTAACAGTTATTTAATCACAAGCTAAGTTAAACAATTGAACTGCAGGGCTCACAAAATTGCTGGCTAGACATCCCAGGAGTATTGTGTCTTTCAGTCGGGCTACCAAATGTATCACCGCCCTGCCCAACGGGCTATCTTAAATACAGGGTTCCTGCAAGTGCAAAAAAAAAAGAAAAAGTTAAATACTCTACCTTCAATTGTATCCACATTATTTTTCCCCTAAGAGTGGGTGCGGCCATTTTTACATTTTATGAGTTTGGCTTCCAGCCTCATCTGTATCCAGCTATTTTTAGCTGTACAGAACAGCTGGTTTTGCTGCTTGATATTGCAAATTGGTGTGTTTTACCATATTATTTTAATGTATTATCTTAATTACGAACACACAGGTTTGTAGTGCAAACCATTTTACTGTTTACTGCATGTTTTTATTCTTCTCATTATTTCCCTATAGCGGATAATAAACTGAAAGTGTTGCCCCTTATTCTCACTTTTGCGTTGAAGAATAAGGTGAATAAGAAATTAATTATAATTTCAAGACGTCTTAAATTTGGCAATAGACAGCGGGAATCACGATTAATGTTACAATTAAACTTCAAAAGTTTATATAAATGTTTGTTTTTATATGAATGTATCTCTGAAGGGAACCGACTGCTTTAAGAGAAGTTTCAAGGACATTTTCATTTCATCTTGCCTGACAATGAAGCATTTAAACCGCTATATTCTGCTACTCCAAAAACACAAAACATGAAAAAGAACAACCCAGTACCTCTGTTTTGGTAAGCCTTTCTCTGAAAGAATGTGAATAAATGAGCCGCTCAGATTTCGCTCCCCCTGTGATGTAAGAAGGGGATCTTATTATAACATTACCACCCCTAAATCTGCACATTTTCACTCACAGCGCCGTCATTTTGTCATGATTTCAGCGACATATGATAATCAAAACCGAACAGATGTTTTTTAGCATAGTATCTGAGGTACAAGCTGTAAAGGAAGACCCCTATTCTGAAAAAGGGGGCAGGGAGCAGCAGCTCATTTGCATTTAAAGACACATGCACAAAAACATTGTGTTTCTGCTTCCACTCAAAACGGGCATTTTCAAAATGATATAATACATGATCTGTGGGGTTTTTTTGAGCTGAAACTTCACAGACACATTCTGAGGACACCTGAGATTTATATTACATCTTGTAAAAAAGGGCATAATAGGTCACCTTTAAAAATGGTTTAAAGATTTATCATTTTATAAGACTTTTTGTTTAGTGAAAGCCTGTATCTAAACTCTAAATAATGTCATTTTATGGTTTTAATATGTTAACCTATAGACACTGCCCTACCCCACTCATATGGTATTAATTTTATTTGTGCAACTCTTAAAAAGAGTCATAAAAAGCTGTAAATTTGACTTTGAATTTTTGAACTTGAATTCTGCAGATACCCTATAAATAGTGAAATAAAATTCCTTCCTTGATATTTGCTGATATTTGTGTTTTAAAAATGTTTCTGATTAATGTTTTGACTCCTAGCATATACCCACATGGAAATTCATGCTGGATTAAGTCGAGGGCTGTTTACTTCTTTGTTTAATATGTCTTTTGTGTCGTAACATCTCATGTTTCTTTTTTTTTTTTTTTTCAGCAAACTGCCAACGTGGATAAGAAAGTTTGTTCCTATGGTTTTTTATATCACAGAAACTGCCTGGAACTTCTACCCTTACACCGTAACAGGTCAGTTTAAGCATTGTTGTGCAGTGTTTGAATATTAACGTATCGTCACATGGCACAGTCATCTATGTTGTCTGTTCAATGCACCAGTAACCAGCTGTGACCTAACACCCTATTTCTCTTCTGCACACCTCTCTCTTTCTCCGTCCACTGGTGTTTTACTATAGAGTACACGGTAAGTATTCTCACATGTCAGCTCAAACTCATGCAGTTTGCTCTGGGCTCACTGGCCCACTGAGCATACAACATAATCACCTCACTCTCTGTCCTTCTCGTTTTTCTCCCTCCTTTCTTTGCTCTTTCCAAAAGTGTTCCTTCCTACCGAGGTTCCATGTCAAGATTGAGACGCGCTTTGAGAATGACAACGGTTGCAATGAGAATGTGAGTGAGAGATGGCAACACACATACACACGCACTCACACTCACAGACTCACACACAGTGTGTGTTCTTACAGGAGATAATCCTCTTAAAGGAGGACGATTCATCAGCGGCACACGTAGCTGCTGCGTCCTTGTAAAGGCCATTGTGCTTGTGTCTGTCTCTGAAGCACTCAGTAGTAACAGTCAGGCAGGATCCAGACACTCCACCTTCCTCCCGTGACATACGACACCAGTGCCTTTAAAACAGGGCCTCAAACTACTTGCATAGGTCAAAAAGATTTGGTTCAGACGTGTAAACTAGATCTCTTGTATTTAAATCAACAGAGCAGTTTAAACCAGAACTCACCAAAACTGATGTGCCTTCAGTTAAAGAATACCACATTTTTATTTTTGGTGCCCTGCACAGCTACAAAAACAAAGAAAGTTTGGGGTCATGAGTATTTTTATGTTCTATTTTCTCTTCAGCAACGAAGGACGCATTGAATTGCTCAAAAGTGACAATAAAGACTTTTACATTGTTAAAAAAATTCATATAAAAGCTTACAGAACCCAAAAAAAGGTATCAGTGTTTCCACAAGCAGCACACTATACATAATGCTAATTCTTTCAACAGTAATAATATTACATATTTCTTGTGCAACAAATCAGAATGTTAGAATGATTTGGCTGCTGAAAATTCAGCTTTGCCATCACAAGAATAAATTACATTTTAATATATATTAAAATAAAAAAACAGTCCTTTGAAATTGTAATAAAACTTCATACTGTAACTGTTTTAATGTATTAAATTTTGATCAATGTTTCAAAAATCAAAGTATCACATTTATACTTATTTTCATGACACTTTATAACAGTGTTTTCTGCAAAAACATCAGAAAATAGTTTAATTAATGTAATTACTGCATTTAGGAACACTGATCTTTTTTTTTTTTTTTTAAAGCAGTTAAACAAATTATTGGCATTTACTAAAACAGACACTTGCACAATTATGCCGGAGGTATTTATTTACATTTTTACGTTTTTCTCTTTTGTTGTAATTTATTGAAACATGCTTGAGACAGTCACACCATAGGACAATTTTGTTAAAAAAAACTGAATAACACTGCAGCTTTTATAACAACAGGGCCATGCACTGTAAAAAACAATTTGTTGAGTCAACTTAAAATAATTTGTAACCTGGCTGCCTTAAAATTTTAAGTTCAGTCAATTCAAAAAAACTTTTGACTTTCAACTTGAAATGTTAAATTATACTAAGTGACAGCTTAGATATTTGAGTTGAATCAACTTAAAATTTTAAGGCAGCTGGGTTACATCTGTTAAGTTTAGCAAACACTAATATCTAAGTTGTTACTTAGTACAACTTAACATTTCAAGTTGACTAAACTTATTTTAGTTGACTGAACTTAAAATTTTAAGGCAGCAGGGTAACAAA
>JAHKKF010524710.1:0-19789 GCA_019740295.1 Labeo calbasu | reverse complement strand
CCGTGAAAGAGTACAGTACGGTTTTGTTAGTGCTTGGTAAATGAATGGAAAAGATTTGTGCTGTAAATATTTACTGAGATGTTTTTTTTTTTTTTTTCTACTTGCTGTGCTCAATTGTCTTACGTTGATGATTTTGGCAGGCTGCTCTCTATGATCGTGTGTGAAAATAACCTGGTGTTTTTTTTTTTTTTTCTTTTTCTCCTCTGATTGTTTCTCTCTTTCTCCCTGTGTCACGCTGGTGTTTTTAAAGCAACATTGTGTATACACAATGTTCTGCACTAGTTCAATAGTTAATGAAGGTTTCTTGTGTGGATGTGCACTGTTAGGAAATTCATAATTGTATCGCAAATAAATAGAAATAGTTCATTTTTTCCAATTTTCTGGAATGCCGTGGTTGTGAATTATATTTCTGTCTTTTCTTGATTTATTTCCGTCGCGTTTGTTTTTAAAGCTGCAAACGCGATCCTGTCCTGTTACTGATAAATGGGGAACTCAGATAAATGCTGTTGTAAATTCTGCGTCTCATGAAGCTGCATTGGCTTAGCAGCTGTGTGTTGTTGACCCCACCCCTCACCTCTCTCCTCTTCACCATTTATTTCCATACACAAAGATCAACACAAAGATCGTACTGTACGTCTGGAATGCAACTTTTGTCATCTGTTAAATATAGTCCTGCTGCTGGACTGCACGTTGAGGGGCTCCTGAAACATGGAAATGAAATTACTCTTTCCCTTTGCACATGCACCGTGTGGAGGCCTGTGCAGCTGTATGAGAGCTGCGTGTGAATTCTTAAATGACAGGCAGATTTTACTGACGGGGTGTTTGATGGCATAGTGTTGAATCCTTTTGAGTCAAGGGCTATTTAAGAAGATTTTTAATATTGATTGATTACAAAAAGTATGGGAATTTAATCAAATTTCCAAATGGAAATCTATGAAAGTTCTTGTGTTGGCATCTGCCTTAATATTTAGATGATTTGGCAGATTATTTAATTTGCAGTCGTAATTAACAAATAAATTTGTAAATGATTAGATGTTAAAAGAGCCAACAATTTTTTTTTTTTTTTTTTTGGTATTTTGGTTTTTGTCAAAGCTGTGAAATTAGCATAGATGTAGTTTCATCTAAAGTAAAATGTAAGAAAGACTCAGATCGTTAGATCATAAGATATTTTATAAATGCATTTCAGATATTTTAAAAGTCCTTGATCTATCATTTGATATCTGAATATATGTGAGTATGCAAGGGCTTTATTGAAAAATGTTCAGGCTTATTTTTGAAAATCATTTGTGTTGGCACATCTTTTAAAATACTTCCTTTAAAAAGCTTTTGAATTTTTCCACAAAAAATGATGCATTTCATAAACTCATTCTGTGACAATAGTGGGGCATGTTATCACAATGTAGGCAGACAATTAGATTCTTCAGGATAATTTTATAAGGCACAATTATGAAACAATTTGTGAAATGGGAAAAAAATGTAAAAGGGAAACATACAAAGATATAATATTTTTGGGCAACAAATATTGTAATTTGTGCATTTGTACAATTTACTACATTTAAAATACACATTTGTTCCTGAATGAAAGCTTGTGTAGTTTTATTCTGCTCACGCAACAATATGATAAAATTGGAAATTTTATTTGTGACCTTGCACCACAAAACCAGTCATAAGGGTCAATTTTTTGAAACTGAGATTTATACATCATCTAAAAGCTGAATAAATAAGCTTTCCATTGATATATGGTTTGTTAGGACAATATTTGGCCAAGATACAACTATTTGAAAATCTGGAATCTGAGGGTGCAAAAAAATCGTCTTTCAGTTGTCCAAATGAAGTTTTTAGCAATGCATATTACTAATCAAAAATGAAGGTTTGATATATTTACGTTTATTTTATATTTTTAATATATCTTCATGGAGCATGATCTTTACTTAATATCCTAATGATATTTGGCATAAAATGTATTGTGTGCTATTGCTACAAATATACCCTTGCTACTTATGAGTTTTGAGATCCAGAGTCACGTATTTTTAGCCTTTTTACAATTTACTACATTTAAAAGACATATATTTTATTCCTTTTTGTGTGCACGCAAAAATATGATGAAATTGTAATTTTCTTTTGTAGGATAGAATTCATATTATGTTAAATATTATAGATTTTATTCAGAGCATTTTTGTATATCTACTTTGCTCTGAAGGAATGTTTTCCTTTGCTTGTTTTCGAGGAGTTTACCTTGTGCAGTGTGCTGGACTGGAGTGGGGGATTAGGAAAAGCGGGAAAAAGCGGGGTCGATTTGCCCGCCGTGGCATAGTGGGGGAGATGGAAGACGGAGAGGAGGGAGATGCACAAAGACAGTCTGAATAGGGCGCATAATTGCTGCTAATGTGGGGGCAATGAGAGTGGCGACAGTTCCTGGTTAGATGTCCAAACAATAGAGCCCCCAGGCCTCACATTTATCTACTAAGAAAAAAAAAATGAAGGAAAGCAAAAACACAGCAGGGACTGAAAAACGACAAGGAGGAGGTGACAAGTTTATAGTCATGTTTGATGGACAGCCCATGTGTGTGGCATTCCCCACCCCCCTCCTTTTTAAAAAAAAAAAAAAAACAAAAACTTTTTTTTATGAATCGGGCTAAGTTATTAATGCTTCCTGATTCCCGCCTCGTCATCAAAATGTCGGCTGGAAGTTCTCCAGCGTAGAGGCTTGGGTGACGCTGGCGGAATTTGGTTGCGCTGGGCTTTTGTTTGGATTGGAACGTGCTCGGGATGGGCCAAAGTGCACACACATGCTCTCTGGGGCTGCCATCTGACTTGTATGCTTAATGATAGGAGTGCGCAAGTTTCCAGCAAAGAGCACGTGTGCGTCTTGTGCTCATCGGCGCAAAGTCTTTTTACTGTACATCATTCATTATCAGACTTTAAGACATAACGATTGCAGTGTCATACGTCAGTTGGACCTCTGGTACAGAAAAAACAATGACATTAGACTAAGTATGTGGTAAACATTCCCCTGATTAAAAAGCCTGATAGAGTGACCATCACCGTCTTGCACAGGAAGTCTGTCGCTTCGGTACAGAACTTCAACAGAAAAACAAATAAAAACTGTCGGTGTCTATTTTTAAACACGAAAGTAGGACAAAGTTATCTTCATTAAGCTTCTAAAAAAAGATGAAGCCTGACCAGTCGCTGTTTTGCTTCTGTATTTATTATTCCATCCTGTGAAATGTTTCTCTTTGATAAGGAAGTGAGCTAATTTGGTGTCACACCGACAGATTCGTATTCTAGCTCTGATTGCAAAATGAGATTCTATGGTGTTGCACTGCAGAAGGTGAAATCCTGTTTACTTCGATAATCTGCATTAATTCCTGTAGATATGTCTGGAGCGTTTTGTATGGGTAAAGCGCATAATTGAGAAAGTAATAGGTGATAAAACTCAGCCCATGTATTTTTAATCTTCTAATTAAACTTTTAATTGCCAAGGGATAAGCTCTGAGCAGGGCCCAGAGTGTGCGTGTGTGTGGATGCGCGTGTGCTTGTCTGTTCACTAATGAGTTTATTGCATGCTTGTTTCTAGCAAAGGTACTGCATTCAGAAGTGAACAAAAGGTGAAGGAGATTTTCTACCAGGGTAGAAAGAAATTAATCCGCTAATCGGGGTTTATATTAAGATTAGAGGTACAACAGGCCGATATTTGCATGCTTTATAAGAGATAGGTGCAACCACGTATTTAAGGTTTTTATGGTACAGGTCTTCTCGTCTATCAGAAGATAAATAGTGGGTGTGTAATTGCAGCTTTACATTATGCTGTTTCCCTGGCTATATCCTGCTGAATGGCTGTCAGACAGTATAGATGATATTTCAGCAGATTAGCGTTGTGTTTGTCACATGGTCGTATACCAGTTGATGTGTCTTGTGGATAAATCTCACATTGAGGCTCACATCAAATTAGAGAGAATTGTCTACACCTCCAGCGGACACATAAAATGCTTTAGCACAGACTGTAGGAAATGTTGGTTTGTTTGTTTCTACGTCTTCACCCTTAAGGATTAGCCTGGATCAACTGTCGCTGGCTACATCTCATTAGAGGACGGTGTGAACACTCAGTACGGTCGATTCCGAAACGCAGGGAATTGACTTCCCTCGCTGAACGAATTGTCAATTGCATTGTGAGCGAGGGGTGTAATTGAATGGAGGTGTATCTTTGGCCGCCTGCCCCTAGGGCTCCGTGAGTCTGATCAGTGTTAGCCAGAGGTGGCAGATGTGGTTTCTGATTGCCAGCAATGTCCTTTCACAGTGTTAAGATCAGAACATTGACATAGAGGAGGTGTAATGCAGCAGCCCTCCGAGTTAAATAGAGATGATGACTGCTTGCCAGTCATAGTGAATAGTGATCTCTCTCCACCGGCTATCTGCTGAACGGAAAGATTTAGCGATGAGTAGGAGTGATTTATAAGGAAAGAGAGTTTAATCCTGACCTGGAGCTGTTTTCTTTGGCCAGCAATCAGTTTAAGCGAGGCTGGTATGGAATAGGCAAGCGACAACGGCAGCGTGGCGTTCGTCTAGATGCCCTTTAGAACAGGCAGTTTTTCTTTATCTTTCAGCTTTACAGCACCTGTATCTTTATGGGCCGTCGCGCTTTGCATTTTTCAAATATCAATAAAGATAAATTGTCTGCTTTGTCATAGCATCGGGCGTCGAAGTGAAAGATTTCAGGTCACTGAGGGGAAAAAATGATCCTGTGTTTGAGAACTGTGTTGAGAACCATGAAAGCTTAGAAGTTGCCAATGATGTGATTTTGAGGCCTTGACTTTTCTCAGGTTCATTTCTTTGTGTTGAATGACGTATGTGATGATGTTCTTTAACCGTGCGTGCTGTCTTATGGTATGGTAGGATGTTCGGCGGTAAGGAATTCGTATAGTGGGTTGTCTGAGCCCAGATCTTAAGGTCTGCAGGGAAGGAAGTCCCACAGTGTTTACATAGCCCAATTGTCCTGTGGGCCCTGGAGTGTCTAATGCACTACTGTTCAAACACTTGTGAGTGCACAGATGACCCCTTCAGCAGCCTTTGACACAAGTGCTTTGTCAGTCTTGCCGAGTATGCATCTGTTTATGTGTGTGAAAACAAGTCGAGGTCCCATTTGCTAGCGCCTAGAGGTGTGGATGAGAAGTACTAAAAAGCAGCAGAGCTCAATTCATCTCGGTAAGCAGGATGGCAAAAAAAAGAGGGGGGGTATGTAGCGACACAAGACATCTCCTGCTCCATCAAACCCAGACATTGACATACGGCGGAGTCATCGAACTAATTGTTGTTTGAATTACCTGTTATGATCCAATGACAAATCTCCTCCTCTCCTGCCATTGGAGCAGAAAATGTAGCCTGGATTGGCATGATGTTAGCAAGTGTGTAAACCACGCTTCAACAAGATGGATAAATGCAATTATTGGCTAGGCCAGGAGAGGGAAAATCCATTTAAAGCCTGAAACGCTAACCAGGGGCCGTGGTTAATTCATTTGGCCAATTTGTGGGTGATGTACGAGTGTCGTGGCACATTAGTCAAGGAGAGTGTGTGTGTTTGTCTCAAGCAGGGGCTGTCTCCTTGTGACGACTCCCCAAAGCCCCTCCTTTTTCCCATCAACCCCCCTCCTCTTGTCATTTCAGTAGATAATACAAATGGGGCATGAGCTCTCAAATGACAAAAAGATGCACTGAGAGCAAAAGAGCAGGATTGCAGTTCAAATGAGCCGGGAAGAGGGCCACGCTCTGTAAGGCGGCTCACCGAACGTGGCCTAACACACCCCCAGAGTCTTCAATCACGACCAGTCAACCAACTAAATCGCTCGGGGTGTGTGGAAGACAGGTTGAGGAAGCAGTAGTGGGTCAGAAGCTTAGTCATGCTGATGTAGGTCCCTCACTGACCTAGTTTGACTTTCTGAACTTTCCACGGTTTACAATTAAGTTACAATTACCCTGTAGTAACTGCTATTTACTCAAGGCACGCAAAGCTGAGGCCAGCGTGACGGGTGGCTCGCCATCACCTCTGCATGCCCATTTCTGCCCATCTCATTATCCTTCTGAAGGGCAAGACAGTATTGAGAAACCCTTTGAACAGAACTCTTGTCTTCCCCTTAAAGTCCCCTCCATCTGAGGACTTTCTCCTTTTGTAACTTTACTTGGATAAACAAGGCTTCCTCTCTCTCCTGGCTTGCATGGTATTGATTTAGAGTGGATGCATATCCTCTACTCCATTAATGTAAAGTCTCGTTGGTGAGAAACCACTTGACGGTTACGCAAGATTAGTGGTATGCAAACACGGTGGTCACAGCCCGGGGAGCTCGATGAGGAAAAGGCATCGGTTTACAGAGCTCGGCCGCAGATTGAACCAAAGTCTTTTATCAACACTGTGAGCGAAGGGATGATTTTGAAAGCAGAAAGGTGTCCGGGTGCCCAAGAGTCTGTGCTTGGGTGGTTGAGGACATGAGGAAGGTTTTAGATCTGGTCACCTGACTGTGTGCTTCTCAGGCTGTGAGGTCAGGAAATCAGAGCCGGCAAGGAAGCAGCTGGCCCTGTGCCGTTCTCACAGCTGCTGTGCGGCCTTACACACTCGTATGCTCGGCTTGCTCGCCTCTGGGACCGGACTCCAGGAGTGCAACCGCACACTTGAGGAAAACCACTCATGTTGCTTTTTGTGGTCAGATCTTACTGATGCTACTTAAGTGTGTGCAAATTTTATGTTGACAGTCATTGGGTTGCTTCTGTCTTATTGCAGAATGGAGAACCAGAGACGCTTTGGGGGACGTGACTGCTGTTCCCTAAAGCTCTGTGGCTGTTTTATAAAACCTCATTTCAGTAGCATCCATGTTAGTAATTTCCGGCTTCCTCCCGACTGCCGAAGAGAAATTGTGATTAATCCCACTGAGTCGGAGGAATCCCTTCTTTTTAGACATACTGATTGAAATCTCAAAGTCCCCTTTTGCAGTATCTACCATGTCTTCACGCAAGGACAACTGCAGTCAGCGGCCTATTGACCGATAGTCAGGAAAGGATTAAAACAAACAGCTTGGAAGTTTTGTGGGTGCTACATGGATCACTTTACAGCAACGGACATGCCTCTAGACGCAACTGCTCCGGTTTGTAGAGAAGCTGCCAGTCTTATCAGGGTCCAAGCAAAGGACAAGTATTTTAAACAGATCTTCTATATGAACTAATTTGAGCTGGGATTAAAATAATTGGATTTTGTGACCGAGTTGTTGTCTTAAGCCATGACCCTGTGCCCCTGTCTTCTAGTAGCTAAGAAACAATAATTAAAACCCTAAGTCTGGAAGCACAAAGACGTAATTCTGCCTTTGCCTCGTTGTGTTTTATGAAATGGAAAATGTTAGTGTTACATTATGGTGTGGCTTGTACCCCAATGGTTAAATGTAGATTTACTGCTCCAGTGTTGGGCCGAGGAGCTGCTCCCATCTGCGGCACGAAGTCTAGCCACCCAACATGGAATACGACACCCTGGGGCCCGGCCAGAACATGCACCAATCAGACATACATTAACACCAAGCAACACAACAGGTGAGCAATCAGGCTCTGCTGCAAGCCAAGAATACAGGCTCCAAATATTTTTATTGACTTTCTTACAGCCTATGGCTCATACAGTCATGTCTCTGACTGAGTTTAGAGTTTGTATTAATTCTGTCAAAAACAATTTTATGGGAATTGTTTGTTTATTGGCACAGAGGTGCGTCTCCTTCCCAAACGATGTCGCAAGCTGTAATTTATGTTGAGGGACTGATTGGGAGATTGCATAGTTTAACGCTCAGGGTGCTGTGGTCTGGGACTCTGGAAGAGGCGACCGCTAATTGTTGACAGAAGCCATGGGCAGAGGAAAAGAAAAGGGAGAGACAGACAGAAAGAAAGAGCGAGCGAAAGAATGAATGGGCTCTGGCAGCAAGGTTGTGGACCGAAGCTCGGTGTTTGGTTTTTAGGAAAGAGTGGATTCTTGGGATGTTCCCCAAAGACAAACGGCGGTGCTGAGCAAAGCCCATAAACCAAACACGCTCCCTCTTTTAAGAAAAGAACTCTCGTCAGTTCTCAATTGCGCTTGTTATGTGGTTTACCAAACCAAGTTGGTTGGAAATGCCTTGTCCGGTAGAGGAATCGTATTTTTTCGTTAGTTAACTGATAATAAGGGTCTGCGTTTGCTCGCGCTGATTAGAATATTATTCATTTAAAACAGTCTCGACTTTCCACTTCCCGTCTTCACGCCTTCTTGATCTCTGTCACAGATGCTCGACAGGAGGGCACATCTGCTTTCGCTAGCTTCTTGTGCAAATCCCGCTCTGCGGTGTTGTTGTGTTTTGCTATAATTCAGCAAATAACATCAGTAATGATTCAATTGGGCATAAAGTCATTGGGTGACGGCCTGTTTGCCATCTGTCTGATGGGATTACTGTTTCTATGTAATTAAAAGTGTGACCCCGTGGGGAGGATGGTGGAAGGCACGAGGCTGAGTGGTACACCCGCTAAAAGGAGGTGGAGGAGGAGGGGCAGCCTCAGTTCAGCACTAAAGATAGTAGGCGCAACAGAGCGCTGCAGAAGTGCCAAGCTCTTTACATGGATGTGCACATGTGTGTCAAACCCCTGGCTCGTTTAACTTCAATTTAGTTGGGTAGAGCAGACACCCAAAGTCTGAGTGATCCCTGTGTGCAGGCGGTGTGTCGGAGAGAGGTGGGGATGCGGGCTCCTGCGTTTACTCTGATTTCACCTGGGGTTTTGTTTGGACTCTTGAGCCTCAGTTTCTCTTGGATACTTTCCAGAGACTACAAGCCTGGCTTTTTTCAAGGCTCCCTCAGAACTAAAGTGAAAGGCCCTGGTCAGGCCTGGAATTGGATTTCAGATTTGATCTTGTTGTGCGTAGTAAACAGAACATTAAAGGCAAGAACATGGTACCTAATGAGTGGATGCATGTCTGGGTGTGTTTGAGTGATCCATCCCTGTCACTGTCAACAACGAATCAACAGCATGCTTGTTTATCTTTTTATTTGATATATCTTTGTACGTATACATGTATACTATATATGGTATAAAAGTATAGTATAGTGTATATAGTATAAAAGCAAAGTATATCTCTCCTCCGCTCCTATATTCTTACACACACAGGATGTGGGTCTGAAAAAGACATTAGAAAAGTAACCAGAAAAGACAGGATGGCGCGTCTCGATCATTCCGTCCGGCAGAAAAATAAAGTTTGGTGAAGAAAAATACTCAAACAAACAAAAATAACTGGTCTAATTAGCATGGCAGGCTATGACGCTGACTCGGTGTGGTTGACCGGGCATGACCGAGGTGGCACTGGCCATGGGCATAGGGCCAAACATACAGGGAAATTACAGGGTACCCAGGCAAGAAATAGAGTATGTGCTGCCTCCCTCTCAAATTTCACCATATCTCTAGCATAGCTACATATTTTAGCATGCAATAACCCTTGGCCTGTTTTCTGGACCTCTTTGTCTCCCCCCACACTTCATTCTCTGTCTGCTTTTCTCATACGGCCTCTTTATTTCTGCCTTTTAGACCTTTTCTTAGTTTCTCCTCCCCTGCTATTCTGTCTTTCTCTCTCTTCCCAGTGTGCACTCTGATTACCTCTCCAAACTGGCAATAAGTTGATTGCTTTACAGAGATGATGTAAGCCCCTGCCCTAGGGTACATCAGGTTGGCTTTCTCCTGCTTTATCTTGTAAAGCCTAAATTAACAGCTGGTTTGGTTTGAGTTCTTCTGGATCTGACTAAAGGATTAGGCTTCGTTCTCATGTGAGTCAATCTGGTTTGATTTATTGCAGGTCTATCAAAAAAGATCAATGGAGGCCCTTTTGAAAGTAAATCCTTAATCGCTCTTTGCACTTACGTGTCATCATTGTGAGTTTTCTCTCCCTTTCTCTCTCCCTCGTTCTCATTCCCTGCCTGTCTTCCTCCGGCTCTCTTTTCTCCTCGACTTTTTTTCCGTCTCATCTCGGGAACACGGCGATCGGGAGTGTCAGTGGTATTTTGTTGTTATACGGCATGGATTTTTTTGCTCTCATTAGCCGTCCATCACCGCAGCTCAAATTGAAGCCCAGCTTTGCCGGCGCAGGCCCCGATGGCGGCTCGCTGCGTATTTTTATCACAGCGCAAATCTACCTGTACGTGTCTACACATCCCAATGCCCGCAAAACCTAGGAATGAATACAAGTATGATCATTTAAAAAAATCGGCCCTCATTTTTAATTTTTCTTACTGTCATTTTCAGCTATAGTAGTTTATAGAAGTTCCAGCATCATTTTACATGTTTTGTTTTTATTTGTAGGGAATTTAATAAAAGTTCTGGAACAAAACACACTTAAAAGTCTTAAAGGGATAGTTCACCCAAAAAATGAAAATTCTGTCATTAATTACTCACCCTCATGTCATTCCAAACCTGTAAATTTGGAACACAAATTAAGATATTTTTGCTGAAATCTGAGAGCTGTGTTCAAGACTGACACAAAAAAGAAGAAATTGTTGAGTAAAGTCATTATTTTTGTTTTCTTTGTGCACAAAAAGTATTTTCTTAGCTTCGTAAAATTAAGGTTGAACAACTGATGTCACATGGACTATTTTAATGATTTCCTTACTACCTTTCTGGGTCTTGAATGTGTTAGTTATGGTGTTCCTTTCTATGGAGGGTCAGAAAGCTCTCAGATTTCATCAAAAATACCTTAATTTGTGTTCTGAAGATAAACAAAAGTCTTACAGGTTTGGAACGACATGAAGGTGAGTAATTAATGACAAAATTTTCTTTTTTGGGTGAGCTATCCCTTTAAGAAACATTTTAAACTCCGCATATTGCATTTAAGTATGGTGACGTTCGTTGTCTGGCGTCTGGCTGGCACGAATTTACATAATGACAACAAGTGCAGCAGCAGCAGGAGCCCTTGGATGACCTGGAAAGTGAAACGGGATCTGCTTGTCTTTAATATTCCTCCCCTCTCATTCCCACTTTCTTTCACTTGTTCCTTCTCTCCTCCATTCTTTTAACAACAGGCCTATTATCCACACTCCTTTTTTTTCCCTCCCTCTCAAGGCCATGACTCTTAAAGAATCTGGTGCTGGAGCGGAGACCCTGGCATGGTTTGCCTGACGGGGAGCCACACACACACATTGACCCTCTACAACTGGTAACGGTGGTCAGACAGTATCTGTGTGTGCTTAAAGAAAAGCATCACGTATGCTGTTTTCCAAACAGTAAGGCGGTCAGGATTGAAGAGCGGTAGAAATTATATTGTTACACAACCTAGTGGGTGATTGAGAATTCAAGGTCCAGAGTAAATATGTCTTTTTCTTTTCCTCATGAAGTGGTCCTGTACCAAATGGTACACTTATGATCTCAAGGATCTGCATATAAAAGTCCTTAAAACTGTAGGGTGGCCTACAGTGAGTTTAGGTTTGAGAAAGATCGTTTTAGTTAATGAGTTCATTCATTTAGTTGATTTCAATGAACCTGTTGTCTGTTTGAGTGTTCACTCAAATGTTCACACAAATCCCTGCATCATTTGATGTGTATTTTATGACAGGGAAATTAACATTGTTAAAAACAACGGACTATAGATGTTTTCAAATAAATTAATTTACAAAAATAAAAGCGATTCACTGATTTGTTTGCACAACCACTCAAGTGTTCACAGAAGTCTCTGCAACAAGGTTTTGGTAGTGAAATTAAGTTAGATACAACTCATTATAGATGTAGTTTTCAAATACATTAAAGGGCTCTATGCTTACTTTTCAAAATTTTAGGAGCACCTCCTAATCAATATCAAAAAATCTGATCATTTTTTTGTTATTTCTGTTTATTCTTTTCCAATAAGAATAAGTTGGTAATCAAAGGAAATCAGTATTAACCAAATTAATTTGTCCTACAAAGGTGGCATAGAAGAACACAAAAGTGGCTTTTAAGTGTATTTTCATGTTTAATGAGGGTCAGAGGTGGCATGAGTGCGTCATAAATTCATGTTGAGATTAAAGTTTTAAATATAAAATTTTGAATACAGAAATATTAAATAATTCAAATAACTGAAAATATACTGCCAGTAGGTGGGGGCAAGTCACTGATTTAAATACTGACTCATTCATTCATTTGATTCGTTCGAATGCCTGATTCATTCAGGAATAAAGCAAGTGACTCTCTGTATGAATGGGAAATTGAATCATTGACTCACTAGATTCATTGAAAAACACATGTTCATTTGTAAACGAAACACCGCTGTGTTTGAATGGAGGTGCACGCAATAGTGTTATAGTCAGATAATGTAATTCACTTAATATTAACTTCTTGTTTATGCAACTGTTGTATTAAATAAATATCTCATTTACAAAGTCCCTTAAAAATCATTAAAAGCTGTCACTCATCTTAGTTCGTTGTGATCTCACAAAGTTCAACCTCTTATTTACACTCTCTCTACCCTTTGTATGTATATATATATATATATATTTTTTTTTCCTTCAGACTATTCCTGCAGCATTTCTTCTGTATTCAGTATGGTCCCCCGCTCATTCCTTACAGACACAAATATTGTGTATTGTGGTGTGTGTGATTCTGCATGTGTGTGTGGTGCAGAGAAAAGCTCAGGCAGATCGATGTCAAGTTCAGGTGTGTCCTCCTCCCTGGCTGGCAGAGCAGGGCCGAGGGGCCGAGCAGGCAGGAGGGAGGGAGGGAATTGACAGGGTACGTGGGAAGGAAGGGCTCGCTGTCAGCCAGACAGACCTCTTAATCCTATAGCCCTGGGGAAAGGGTGTGTGTTCGTGCACGTGTAGACCTATATTTGTGCGTGTGTGTGCAAAATCTTCAAGCAGGGGTTAGTTGGTTTAAACACACCTCAGCTGAGCCTATTGTATCCATACGTGTGGGTCTTGTGCCTGTCTTTGTGTTGGTTTGTGAAGGACAGCGTTTTATACGGCCGGTGTTTGCTGTAAGTCAGACGTCTTATTGTATATTTATGTGAGTATGACACAATGTGTGTGAGGGAGGTGGAGTAGTGAATCTGTCAGTGAGGTATCATACACATTTAGCACCCACAAGCCTTAGCCTTTTCTTTCGGCACGCCTTCATTGTTTTCAACACTTCACTGTAAAAAACCCAGAATGGGGTGATTGCATCACCTCAGAGTTCGTTAAAGTAAAGCACACTATTTAGCCACATTCCATACAAGCCTGCTGTCTCTAGCTTGCATTCCCACCCTCCCTCTCTCTCTCTCCCTCTCTTTTTGGCATAGACTTTTGCATATATCACGGGCTGCCAGGCTAAGAGCCTGGGACTTCCCCACGCCACACTCCAAGCCTTTGATCCCTTGCTTTGGAGGTAACATCAAAAGGAGAGGCATAGAAAGGCAGCTACTACTGTGAAGTTCAATGTTCAACTTGATGGCTTGGCTGAGGGCTTTTTTTTCTGTACTGCTTCCCCCAGCTGACAAAAACACACAGTTTGTAGCCAAGGCTTTTTTTTCCAGCGCATGTTAACCTTTATGGAGCACATCTGTAAAAAACAAAACCCACCCCCAAAAACCATATAAATCTGCATGTCCGTGTCTTGCAGCCTTGCATGAAGGAGGCTTTGGAAATGGAGCCGGAGCATTGTTAACGCAGCGTTGCAATGAGTTGCATCAAGTAAACGAGTAGATTGGAGAGCGGATACGAGGCAGAGAAGCCGGGCTTCATGCGAGTTCAGGTGCGCGCGTCATCATCAACTGTCAGAGTCTGTTATAGGCTGAAACAAAGCTTTGTGGGTTGGTTTTCAGTGCGCTATTATGATGAAACAAATGCTTATCTGAATGATGTTGTAATTGAATCACTGCTGTTTTTTAAGGTCCTGTCACACTAGAACTTCACCTCTTTCATACACATGCAAACACAGGACAACAAAAACTCAAACTCATCCAATTGTCCATTATAGTGTCCAAAAAATTTTTGCATGCTCAAAGTCTGGTGTGACCAAGGTTTAAGATATTTCCATGTTGGGACATTTCCATTAAAAGTTGTGTTCCGGACTGTTGGTATTGGCTACTTACCAAGACTTCCTTGATCAGCCAGCTTAACCACAATTTTTTCTTTAAAGGAGGCCTATTATGCCCCATTTTACAATATGTAATATACGTCTCCTGTTTTCCCAGACTGTGTCTGTGAAGTTTCAGCTTTTTTGCTCATTTCAGCTCATTTCATTCTTTCAGCTCATTTTGAAAACGCCTAATTTGATTAAAAACAGAAACACGCTGTTTTCGTGCATGTGTCTTTAAATGCAAATGAGCTGCTGCTCCCCGCCCCCTTGTCCAGAATAGGACAGTGCCTTTACAGCTCATACCTCAGATACTCTGCTAAAAAAAAAATCTGTTTGGTTTTTGACATGTCTGTCGCACTGAAATCATGTGTTTTAAAGCCATATCAGTTTAAACTTCTGATATAGGGTTTTCTGAGCACACACATACGAAGCACGCACACAGGAAGCAGCTGTCACACGGCATGTGAGTACTAAACAAAGTTCTCTTTCATGTCTAATTGCGCTTAAACGGTCAAATACGCTCATGTTTGTTAAAAACCACACGTGAGTTACAAAAACAATCGGTTATGTCTGTGAAGGTAAACAGCTGGGAAAGAAATCGCATGTTTATATTAGTTCTGTGTGGCAGAAGCGTAATATACAGTAAATAAATCAATAAATCCACTGCTCTCTTGTCTCTTCTGAGGCTGGGACGTTAAATAGTGTTCTGTGTTTGTCTGTGCAGCCAATGACAGAACTGTTAGCATGCTATGTTTGAACTTTCGGCATGGCGTTAGAACTAGTACACCATTGTCGCTTGTTAAAACACAATGGTGGCGACATGGGTGAAAACGTTCAGATTAAGGGGTGGTAGTATTATAATAAGATCCCTTGTCTACGTCACAGGGGAGCGAAATCTGACATGCTCATTTTTTCACATGCTTGCAGAGAAAGGCTTATCAAAACAAAGTTACTGGGATGTCCTTTTTCATATTTTTGGGGCTGGTAGATGCACCGGGGACCCAATTATAGCACTTAAACATGGAAAAAGTCAGATTTTTATACATCTCATCTTTAAATTGGCATAAACCAGCCTGGGTCAGATAAGGCCCGTCATTTGACTGAATGCGCATAAAGATGTGTTCTTGCATCAGGGAAAGTTGCATGAGCTTGACAGTATAGCACAGGTGCATCTTATGCATCTTATGAATAGACCTCTTAGTGTGTTCAGACATTCACATGTATGGCATGTGTTACTGTTTAGCAACGAGCAGAGATTAGCTTTCACACTTATCATGCATTAGTCCCAGCTGCGTCCAGCTACACATGTACCTCTAATCAGCACACATGCACACGCAGACAGACAAAAACAGAACCTGCAGCTCATCTGTGCAGAACTGAATCGATCATTAACGAGAACGCAAGATGTTTACCTGAAAAGACGTTTCTGCTGGAGCTTTTTGGGTTTATATAGAGCTTATACACAGCTTATTTTTGTCCCAGTGCCCTGTCACCCCTCTGTTTATGGGTCGAGAAGACAGCTCTGTGGTTTGCCCAAGAGAGACACTGAGCCGGAGAGAGTTGCTTAAAGAGTGCATTAAAGATTCAGCAGTAATTGCTACGTGTGATGGTGTCTGTTGCCGCTGTTTGTGGATGGATGTCTGTGGTAATTAACAGAGAGGTGGAGGAAGGGTTATGTGTGTTCATAAAACTACTAAAATCATTACTACGGTTTATTTGGAGGTGAAGGGTGGTGTTCATGGGGTGCAGAGGAGAAGATAAGGGTCGCACCGTCACCCACGGTGCTTCGCCTGTGGCTCCCAACGCATGACCTTCCCTGGGTCTTATTGTCATCTGTGCCTCCTCCATTTTAATGAGCTCTATTAACCAGTCCCTTATTTATTTATTTATTGGAGAGCAAAAGAACGGCCTTGTCCCTGAAGGTAGTTGTGTTCTCATGGACAGGTCGTTAGCATTGTTACTCCTTATGTCAGTAACCCTCAGTCGATTGCCATTTGTTATCAAATAGAGCAAAATTACCCAGTGGATACATTACTAACCAACAAAAGGTACAGTAAAACATTTAGATTTGAGTACTTGAGAGTGAGAGACCAGCCTGTAGTATTTGTGCTGCATTGAGCGCGTTTGATGTTCCCTGAGTATGGTTAGGGTTTATGTTGTGGGGTGAAATCAGAAGGGTGTCCTGCGTTGATGCTTCTGACCTGCAACCATTTTGAATTTTGAGGCAGATAATGGTGCTCAGATACACTCAGGGGCCAGACCTTATGAATATGGAGTTTGGAGTGCTTCAAGGTTTATTTATGTGTATGTGTGTGTGTGTGTGTGTAGGTTGAAACCCGTTTGAAGGTTGTTGTTGCTGCAGGAGGTGAAAGTAGTCTTTATTTTGAACTTGAGAGTGTGCACTAGTGTGGTAATTACCTCCTCATGGTGGCCAGGGGTGACCCCTATCTGTACAGTAAAGCTTATCCACAGCTGAGAGAGTGTGTGTGTTTTAAACGTGAGCTCCAAAGTCCAAACTCCATGCCAACCCAGTGTTAACTCTACAGGACCTATGAGCAGGCACACCTAGCGCTAAGCCCTGCGCCCAGGCTGAAGATCACGTAGTTGGTAAGTAGGTCAGTGTATGAGATTCCACAGGGTAGGAATGAGACCTCTCTTGGTGTTGAAACACTGCAGGCTGTGTAAGTGTGCAGCTCTTGGGTGTGTTGCTAGGCCTTAGCTGCCTGTATGTCTCATTATGGGCCCTGCTGGAGGAGACACCAGCCACGAAGGCTAGAGCCTGCTGGGCTATTTATAGAGCGCTCTTAAGGGGCCCATAATCACCCAGAAAAGAGAGAGAGAGAACAAGAGGAAGAAAGAGTAGAAGCAGGGGGGGCATGCTTTTTGGGGAATAATCCTAAAAATTATATTTCAAGAGTCTCGTTAAAAGACTGGTACCCAACCATAAAAAATGACCATTTTAAGACCAAACACAAGCTTTTCTAGTTGACAACAAACCCTCTATGTTTCAGAACTTGTTCTTGATTGTTAGAAATATTAATGGATCCAGTCTATGTAGTATTTCTCTGGTGTGCAATCACCAAATGCTATGTCAGCCAACATGGACTTTATTAGAGGAGCCTTGTCACTCTGTCCAACTGTCTCCATGAGAGACAGTTTGTTTGTTTTAATGCCTGCTCAAGCATGGAGGACGGCTGCTCTTAAAGAGCTAGTCTGGCTTTGAGGCTTGCCAGAACTACTTCATGGCCTTACTTCTTGGTAGTATGTGCACACTAACACAGTGCCTAACACAGTCTGAGCGCTTCAGGTGATTCAGCTGCTGTTTGACTAATACACGAGCCAACACCTGCTACGTAAACAGAGTGCAAGTGTGGCCACATGCGTCTGGTGCTACTGTTTTTGAGGTGCTGGATCAGATATTAATAATTCGGGAATTGGGAATGTTTTAGCTTTAAGTGGAAGAGATGCGTGTGTTCTTGCATTACTGTGGCACTTGTGAACTTAAAGGGATAAAATATCACCCTTACCTTACTCTTACTCACCCTCATGTTGTTCCAAACCAGTATGTATCTTTTTGTTCTGTGAATCATGAAACACTGAGATCCAAAACATGGATTTCTATTAACTTTCTATGTTCAGACCAAAAATAAATAACAATATAAATTATTATTTTGACTGTTTTTATTTAGGTAGCCAGCTATAAACATGTTTATATCAGTTTTGGGTTTAAACTGTGGTTCTGTGCCCATTATAGCACCCCTTGTGGCAGTGCTGAGAATGCAATGCAGTTTTGCCGTATTTTGGAGCAATGCATGAAATCGAACTTGCTTAGCTTGAAGCGTCTATGTTCATATACTTTTGTAGAGTATGTTTTAGGCCCAAGTTTCAAAAGATGCCTGCTTCGTCAACTGTTTGGAGGATCAGTTATAGAGGCAGTGTGAAAGAAAAATGTCAGTGGGAGTTTATTATGAAGAAGGCCAAGGTGAGAGGTGAGGGGATGGAGGAGATCAGGCTGGGGTCTCTGGCTCTGTGCTGTCAGAGTGCTGAGAACCCCCCAGCGGTTCCAGCTTTGGAGTAAATACGGGCCCCGCGGACCCTCTCCCGCCCCGGGGCACACAAACCCCAGGCCTGCCCACATTCCAGCTTTATTTTCCTGGTTGCAGAATGCCTCAGGCAATCTGAGCTGGTGGGGTGTTCTTTTCTCTTTTTTTCCTTTATTTACTCATAAAATGTGTATTAGAAGAACTAAGCAAGTGTGAAGAGCCTTCGTGTAGACTAACTTTCAGTTTCATCTAGTGTTGAGCTACTCCTCCTCCTCTTCCACCCCCTCCACCCCTAGCCCCCACCTCCAGCATGCTTCCATCCATCCGAAATGAAGGCTATTTGAATGTTTCAAGCAAACATACAAAGAGATAGACACACACACACCCAAACACATGCTTTCTCTCTCTTTCCTCGCTCTCTCTTCCTCTCTAGAGATGGGAGTCTCACAGATGGGCAGATCCCTTCTCTTTGGATCAGTGAATTTCAAAGAGCCTGTCTGGATCATTATTATGTCCTTTCCCCAAAAATTTCTCCTCTTGAGAGAGTGAGTGTATTAAGTGCGTGTCTGTATGTATCCATGCTTGCCTGTTCCTCAGCACCTGTGAACAAAACAATGGGCTTTTTATTGTTGCTTGTTCAGTGGGAGTGGTATTTATCATAATTCTTATGCAAACTTGTGTAGTTCTCTATGTGAACCTAGTAACGAGCACTCTCAAACACACTCTTTTTAGATTTTAATTAGTATTGCCACTTTTATTTACAGAGACAGGAAATAGCAAGAAGATGGTGGGAGGTGTGACTAGGAGATTACCTGAATCGCACTTGAACTTGGGTCACCGCACTGTGCAACATTTTAGAGCATGCACATTACCCACCAGGCCACATCTGATCAGTCAGTTTCAGTTTTCTTAGTTTAAATAATGTTAGGTCAACGTTTGTATGCATGTGTCGTGTGTTAGTAGCTGCATATGTTCTTGACCCCTGTGCACAGATGGTCTGGGATCTTCTGGGCCTGATTGAGCATCCGAATGCTTGTCAGACCCCCTTCCACTCTGGAATGGTGGCTGGGAATGCTTTCTGGTGCATTGGTTCGTCCCACGCTGGACAGCTGAAAATAGATCCACATATATCCTGAGCCTGTTTGGCAAAGTAGGCGTCTGATTTGTCTGATTGTGGATAAGCCCTTGCTCTAAATCCAAAAACAAATTGAACATGTAATTTACATGGCTTAAATTTGGTTATCACATTCAGTTTTGTTTGCGTTAGTTTACTTACTGTTGCAAATGCTTCCATAATCCAGATGACTTTAGCTATAGGCCTAACATTGTAAAGTGGATTTCTGTTTTGGAATGATTTTCCATAAAAGGGTTTCTGCAAAGGTCATGTTGCAAAATTTAGCTCCAGATACATTTTAGGTGAAAAGATTTTGCCAGAAAACCTGATTAAGCAACTCGTAGTCTCTAATGCCTACTCTCTCTCTGTCTTTCTGACTCCCTCTCTCTTTCTTTTTCCCGGAAGTCTCCAGGCAATAGAGGGACAGAGGGAGAGTTCATCCCTTTGGGAGGATTTAGAGGGCTCCCTTGTCTTTCACTTCATCAGAGACAATTGAGTCATTCATTCCTATTGTAGCTACGCTGAGGCAAGGCAGGAGAAGGCGAGGCAAGGCTTGAGGGTTTGCTGAAGGGTGGGG
>JAHKKF010524708.1:10530-55562 GCA_019740295.1 Labeo calbasu | reverse complement strand
AAAATAAAATAAAATAAAATAAAATAAAATAAAATAAAATAAAATAAGCAATCACTTGCGGAACAAACATTAGCTGAGCTTCAGTCAGGGATAAGACAGCAAAATAAAATAAAATAAAATAAAACAGAATAAAATAAAACTAAACAAAACAAAAAAAATAAAATAAGCAATCACTTGCTGAACAAACATTACCTGAGCTTCAGTCAATTATTATTGCTAGGGATAAGAAAGCAAAATAAAAAATAAAATAAAAAAACTGTAGCTAACTGTACAAAAACTGTAGCTAACACCATTAAAAGCACACTCATATTTAAATGAAAACTTCTGGCAGACACACACACAGACGTATCCCTTCCTTTTTGAATTTGCCCAATTTTAGATGTTTAACCACCAGTGAAGCAGAAGACAGATGACAACATCCCATCATAACTGATTTATGAAATGAATCCATCAATGTCCATCTTAAATGAATCTCACTGCTAACGCACACACACGAGTCTGGCTGACGAGAAATATCGTTGTCATTTGGGTACCAGAGGGGGTCATGAAAAGTACATTTACACATGTATAGGGAGCGTGTCAGTGAAAGATGAACGCTGGTAATATGAGCTGTGATTTCCTTGTCTCTCATGGAAACAAACACAGCAGCACTGAGCTGTTGCCACCTTAACAATCACAACGTCTCATTAACGCACATAACATGCAATATATTTACACACAATTTTCAGATAAAAATAATCCCTCATTAACGCATCTACAGTTTACATACAGTACATTCGCACTAACACATTTATACCTACCACTGTGACAAGCTCCTATTGACATCTATTGCTCAAAACAATTCAGCTGATGTTGGGCTTATAGTCATCTCTTTTGAAACTAAAAAATATAAAGTAAATTCAAAAGTTTTTTTTAAATTAAGCCAGAATGACTACTCTACAACATCCAGTCCTGACAGGTGAGTCCCTGCATAGCTGGGTTTCTTTCTGCAAACTTTTGTTCAAAATCTGACACACATCTTTCCCTGAAACCACAGCGGGTGCTCAGGTCTGGTAGCTGGTCATAGTCATGGTTAAACAGGCTGTGCCCTGCGAGGCCCTGGGGGCTTCACAGACGGAAAATGCAATTACGTGTGCTGTGAACCCAGCCACTCTGTGTGCTAACTGGATTTACATTCAGGCCTTGATACTCCACTCCCGGCCGTCACAAACATATCAGAGCTGATTCTATCCAGACGACATCATTAGGCCTACAGGCACCAAACCAAGGAGCCACATCACCAAACACACTATAGAAAACAGATATGGGCAGCAACGCACACATACACATTAAACGAATATCATTTTAAAGACTTTTATTGTTTTTAAAGGTGATTTTTGTACATTTTTTACACTCCTTGTCTTCCATTGGTTAGCCAGTGAAAATTATGCCATTGGTTGAGCCAATCTTGCTGTGTCAGGCCACTCAAACGAGTTATTAGAGCAACACAGCTTTGTTTACATGCTTTGGAAAAATCAACCAAGCAAAAGTCTTACTACTGCTGCACGTGTGTCGGAATTACTATAATTACAAGATAGTAACTTGGAGATTCTACTTGAAGCCGTTCAAGTCATCGGACTCAGAAGTGTTTAGTTTCTATGGTAACTCTAATAATGGGTCCACATGCAGCTTTGCTGTTGATGACAGCAATACTTATCACATTAATCCTACTATATGCACTCCTGAAGTTTTTAACAATGAACAAAACGCGTCAGGTAGCATCAGCTAATAAAATAGCATATCAGATGTGTAGAGGTAAACTACCTTTTAGACCTACAGCAGTTAAAGTAAAATCTTTTTACACAATATTACAACGTTTCAGTCAGATTCACAGTCAAACTGAATTTTAAGTTGAACTAAGATGTGAACGGGGGGTTACTAGTTGGAAGCTCATTATTATGATAATTTACATTATATATTACAATTATAGTATGGTAATTAGTTTCGATCAGGGGCGTTTCCTCCGAGGACGCAAGGAGGGCAGTGTCTCCTTAAAATATTGGATGATAATTGAGAACGAATGGGGGAAAGTAACGTAAGAGGAGGCAATATGATTGGATATGACTGGTTACGTTTGGCTGTAATTGGTTGATGCTCTAAATCCCACCTCTTTGGTTCATGCACGTTCCACGTTGGCGAATCAGTCTGAATGAACAATACAATGGCGTTAATGAGAAGACTAAGTATGTAAACAGCTCACACACTTTGTCAAGTCAAAATCTAGCTTCAAACGGTCTGAAAACATGATCTCTAGGAGGTTTTAGTGAGTAATCAGCTTGGTGAAATTTAAAGTACCGAGCCTTGATGACTAATGATCTTTTTAATAGTTAAAAGTTAACTATTAGAAAGAATAGCTGACAATAAGCTCACAAATAAAATATATTGTTTAAACTGTTACGATCTTGAGCTATTATTTTGGAATAAATGTAAAATGCTTAAAAACACTAACTTGATGAGATTCATAAATAGAATGTTGATTATACTGTTAAAGTAAAAGTAAAAATATAAAATAGATTTTTTTCTCTTTTTCTGATGTGCAAGTGCAAGAAATGTTTATTTAATCAAGAAAATGTGACTAGGACATGAATTTACATTTGATAAAATAAAATAAATAAAAACTGTGAGGGCTTTGCCACCTCATTTCAGAACACTAAAGCGATCTTCAGTTGATACAGACTAACTCAAAAAAAAAAAGAACACCTTGAAAATATCCCCAAAAGGTGGTTTTGCCAGATTAAAATGAAAAAGCTAAAATTGTATGTTTGTCCCCAAAGTACAGTATAACTACACACGCACTTGTTGTATTATGTGTGCTTGCAAACTGATATTTGTGTGCATTTAAAATCAAAATCAGCATTTCAGGAGAAGATTCCCCCAAAAGTGTGCCAACTGCATCCAGACATCCTGAGTACTTCTATTCACTCAAACACAATGGGCTGCGGTCTAAGTAGGCCACTGCAATATCACAACGAAATGTTCTCAAGATCCCAATGTCACTCTGGGGGATTGGTGACGAATGCTTCATGTGGGACCGCCGTTAAACGGCAGCTCATAATTGAAAGTAAAGGTCGTCTTTATTAAACCTGTTCTGATGAGGTGGCAGATGCCTTATCCCACCTATGAATGCCCAGAGCTGGTCTGCAACGAAGCAGTTTGACTTTGAGCTGTTTGGCTGGTGTGAGACACACTTTAAATTATTAACACTTATACTACCTGCAGTTTCAACTTGCCCTACATGAATTATGTATATGCTGCAAGCATGAGAGTGTGGCGAAGCCACCGTCACCAGCCTGCTTTGTGACATAGCTGTTATGAGAAATACACAGACACCGAAAAAATCAATTTAATTTCCCTGAAAATAAGGAAAACGAGCATTGATTCTTTAGATTCAAATGAAGCCATTGAAGCAGCACTTGTCTTAAATTGCGGACGGAACGTTCCCGGGGCAGGACAAAGCCTAGGCGTACGCGTTCACCTCGGCGCGTTTCACACAAAAGGTTGATCCGAAAATCCGGTGTAAAATGACAGTAAACTGCGGGAGAGAAGAACACAACTTCCATTTGGATGGCACTGACAGAACAAAAGGCTTTAATGCGCCAAGACCCGGCAATTTGTGTAACTCCATTGAGCTCTGAACCTCCCTGTCATTCATTTAATGCAGGAGGAACTATAGCTGAGGCCTCTGTGATTAGCGCTCACAGCTGTCCCTCTGACCACACACGCGTGCCTGACGCTGACATTGTCTAAAGTTACAATAAAAAACACTTAGCCCTAGAAGAAAGGATGACAAACGTGGACAAAAAGCCAAGCGCAATAATTAGCCGCGAGCTCTGATAACTGTAATCTGCATCACTCTCAACAGACAGTCTGGCCCCTTTCCTTAAAAAGACGCATTTATCTTGCTGTTTAAAATGATACAGGGAAGTAGCCAGATTTAATTAGAGGGATAATCAGGGGATTAATTAGAAAGAGAGAGTAAGAGAGAGAGGGAGAAAGAGACAGAGACTTGGAAGAAAAAAAGTGATCAGTAAAGGTAAAAGTGAAAAAATAACTAATTAAGTCAATTAAGTCACCTTATAATTTAGAATACAAAGTAAAAGAACGTCCCCAACTATTCAAATTAATTAGAAACACTGGTAACACTTTAGCATAGGGGCCTAACTAGTTGCTTATTAGCATGCCTGTTTTTTTTTTTTTAACATACTGGCTGTTTGTTACACTTGAAGAGCACATATTCTGGATGACCATATTCTACATCCCTAATCCTACCCAATACCTAAACTTAACAACTACCTTACTAACTTTTTAAATAAGCAGCAAATTAGGAGTTTATTGAGGCAAAAGTCATAGTTAATGTTTGTTAATGGTGTGAATTTGACCTTAAAATAAAGTGTACCTGAAAAATTTTAAATATTGATATTATTACTATTTAAAATATTACTTATCCAAGTGTGCCACCTTTATAATGCATGAATTATCATAAAAAAACAAACTAAAATGTGCCATATTTGATGTCAGCCATTTGGAATTTTCGTTAGCAGTGTCAGTGTCTGCCCACTTTTTCACCATTCTTGGTTCTGGAAGTATTTTTCCAATTATATTTATATTTTATTTTTTCTTAGTTCAGAAGTTAAAAGCCACTAACCCTATCCCACCTAAACCCAATATAACCCCTAACCCAAAATAAATCAAAAAACAAATAAACTATACCGCATACTATTGCTATAAAGATGCTAACTGTGTATATAGATTCTCTGTTTTGGGGAGATTTTTTTTAAATATTTATTTATTTGAAAAATCACTAAGAATTCCACTCTTCAACAATTATTATATATATAATATAATTATCATACCCTCATCATAGCTCACAGTGGATCTTTAAAGGTTTATAAGTTATCTTTAGATATTAGTTCTTCTATGGAGAAAATGAATGGGATTTTTACACCCCATCTGTTATGCAATATAAAGAGCACAACCATGTGGAATTAAGGGTAAGGGTCAAAAGTGACACTTAGTAATTAAAAATTACTTAACATAAGATCAGTCCACTGTAGTGGAGATCATGTATCAGATGGCTCATACAGTATAACCTGGATATCAACAGGCCTGGTTTCATGGAAAGCATGATCACTGCTGTACTTACAGCTGACCTCAGCACTAACTCAGTGGGGGGGGCGCTACGGGCTCTCGAACCCCAGCACAACCTGCGCTCTGTTCAACCAATCAGCCATAATCACACACATAACCCAGACCTCCTCCGCTTCCAAACACTATCATTCCCTGCCTCCAAGCCCCTCTGATTCCCTCCCTCCATCTCTTTTACTCTCGGTCTTTAAGGTTGGACCAGCAGGAGATTATCGACCTACTGTTCTTGTTTTTCTGCTCCTCTCTCCCGCAGGGAATTTGTATGACAGAGTGTGCTCTTGATTGTTCTAGCATACACTAAACTTGGGATGTTGCAAGTTAATCCAAAAATTATTTAAAAAAATAATTTATTTACTAAACCTATAATTTTCCTTGTACCGTGTTGAATTTCCAAACTATATCATAATAGAGACCACAGGAACACTTGCAAAGGTGACACAAACAAAAAAAGATAATTGTGTGAGAGAGGGTATTTTGAGGTACATGAAAGAGAAAGCGGTAAATGTTTTAAGTGGTACAGATTTTGTGTGTGCGCGTACAAGCATGGAGCAGATGCACCAGGCCCGACCACAAAAACAGTCATGAGAATTTCTGCATTTTGTTAGCAGTCATAAATATTAATGCGGACATCTCAACCACAGAGCTAGAGACAAACTGTGAGAGTGGGAGAGACTGAGACTGAAAGAAACAAGCCAAAAAAAAACGGCATGTCTCTCTGTTATTCATAGCAAAACAAACAAAAGTGTAAACACAGAGATGAAAACCAAGTCTGAATTTCTGCAAATATATTAAAATTATCAAATCGTTAAAACAGTCCCTGAGTTTATTCAATGAAAGATTTATCAGAATTATTTCAACAACCCTTTGATTCATTAAAAAAAATGTTGCCATTATTTTACAACTCAGGTAAAATATAATTTGGTTTACTGAGGTGCTGTAGATACAGCATTGGTGCTAGTGATGCAAGAAGCGATGTGTTACATCACAAATCATTAAAGTTTAAAGCAAACTGGAATAAATCTTTCAGAGTGCACGTGTGTGCTGTAGGGGGGCAGAATTACAGGTGGGACAAGAGAATGCATGTTCACTAAATAGCTTCTAAATATATGCATGGTTCCCCAGTAGATGTGATCCCTTGATGTTTGGGACTAAACAGAAACCAGACGACAACTCTCTAACTGGGCTAATAGGCTAATTGCAACAGGGTGAGATTATTCACTGGCAGAGCACCACAGGTCTAGCTCTGGTATTTATTCACGTCAAAAGAAAACATCTTTCCTTTCCCATTAGATTTGAGCTGATGAGCATGGCCTAGTTTTAAACCACACTTTCAGTTGGTCTTAAATTATGTTTACAGAATAGCTAAAGTTGGTAAGAATGACCTAAACAGCCTAGATTCTAGTATTGATGTCAGCACAGTGAATTGTGAAATCTGCATTCTAGATTTTGCCTGCAAAAAATACACCTAACAACTGTAAATGTGAACCAACCTTTAGTTATTAACAGACACTGTGTCCAAACACAACTATCTACTAGTAACTTTTGCAGACTGTGTAATTTACAAGCTGTGCTTTAAATCCCAGGATGCAATCCATTGACCCTCACTGCTGGTGAAGAGAATTTTACTGAATGAGATTTCAGATTTATAGCCATTGCTATAAATCTTGACATTGGCTGAGTGTGTGCTTTCAGGTCTGAGTGTGGCATTACAGCAGCTTTGTATAGAAGTAAAAGGATTTGTGGAAAAAATGTCATTTTGAATTTGCCACAATACTCAATACAAAATTCAAACACTGCTTGAGAGAGAGAGAGAGCTGGAAGCCTTAAATATTGGCTAAGTGCAATCAGCAGTGTTCAAGGTTATATAAAAGAGTGGAGAACATCATCTAGGGGTCAGAGGTCAAAGGTTGAAACACCTAATAGTCACATAAATAATCATTTAAGTGTTACTTTGATTGATGCAGCAGACATACTGTTTACTGAATGATAAAAAGTGTATAAAACACTGTGTTGGGTAATATGAAAAGCATTATTTATGTCAAAAGAAATAAAAGCCTTAGCGGCAACCCTGATGACAGGTTATCTGAGTAAGGGTGTTTTTACAGCACTAAGTGCATGTGGTGTTTTTTCTGATTTTGAGATTTACAAGCTTCAGCAGTGCTAAAGATATCCGGGACGGAGCCAGATCTACTCCATTACACCGATTGGGCCATTTTGATCCGGCGTATCCTGATGTGTAAATTGTGTGTGTATTTTGGACACACACAGCGTGTAAAAAATCTAATCCACCAATCCATCACATGTCACTTTTTATAATGTAAAATGTCCTTTCCTCTCTTTGGCTGTCCAAGCGCACCTCTCAGGCTGTAATTACAGTAAGTGAAACCCCTAAATTCTGGTGTAATTTTATCTCTCCTTCTTTCCCAGCTTCCGCATGCAGCGTAAATTGTGATGCATTCGGGTAGCAGTGACTCACCTGCGACTCTGACATCACATACAAAAAGTGCTGATCTGAAGAAAATGCCATGTCTCGCAGGATCGGCCCGTTGTCGACCACCTGGATGGTTTCGTACTGCAAAGCCCCATAGGTAGGTCCATCTACCCGAATCTGAAAGAGAGAGAACGAATTGTGTTACTCGAGCATTAATAAGCTACTAAAGCATGAAAGAGTAAAGCAGAGGGAAAGGGGAAAGAGTTGTTAAGTTGTTAGACAGCTGTAGGGGACGTTACGTGCCATAAATTGCCGGTTCAGCAGAGAGCTGTAACATCCTCACACAGTTGGACCGCAGTGATGCAGGTCTCATGACTATATTCGAACATCTGTTGTTGCCGACGCAAAAGTGCACACTCACACTCCGTTCCAGTCTTCTTGATATAACCCTAGCCTCCCTCCAGACTACACCTTCCAACCAAACACTCACTAAAGGGCCCTGTGAGAACTTAAGTCTTTATACCTGCCATTAAACATTACAATGCACCTGATAACCCATTACGACAGAATGAATCAGCAATTTTCTTTCCCTTTTTGACACTAAACTGTTTAGGAGGTATCAAGTCCTTTCCCATCGGAATCAACCACTTTATCTGAGCGTTTATGGCCTGGAGTCCCATCAGACTGCGAGTCCTGTCAACCTAAGATCATCTTACCACAAGAGACGTCTAAAATAATTTTGCGCCACCACTTCAAAAAGTCCCTCTCTGACTCTTTGGCTTTGCGCTCACTTCTCTGGGGCTTTTTGCTTTGTATGCTAAGGGTCACAAACAAAAACCATAAAAGAGGTAGAACAAAAGAAGAGAACAGGGCGGAAGAAAGCAAAAACCCTTCACACGAGCCAAAGCCTTATTCAGCAAGAGGGTTATCTAATCTCTCCGATCAAGGGCTGGTTAATTTGGCTGGGGTTGGGTTTCGGCCAGGAAGAGCGGTAGTGTTTGGGATGGCAGCGTGTGGACAGTGGAAGAATGAACTGCAGGAGGTTTTGCGAAGCCCCGGTCAAGCCCCCAGAGAGATACATGGAGTGGTCCGACAGATCACTGGAGGGACCGAGCGAAGCGGATGGGCATTATCACAACGGTAGCTAAACAAATTAGCCACAGGGGATAACTATTAGCATTAGCATGGACATGCTATAGAGCTAAGGGAGGAATAAAAGGAGAGTATCTGATCACAGATAGAGGAGGAAAATAAAAACATGGCTAAATCAATATTGTAATACACATTACAAAATACGCTTTTAGATGACAGATTTGATTAATGTATGAACATTTGAATTCCTAAGCCTTGAACAAAACAATATAATGTTCTCTTTCATTTCATTATCAATAAAGTGGATTATATTCTTTAAAACCTGATTGGATTACATTGCTAATCTGTGTATCATACAATCATTTGAATTTAATTCCATTTCAAAGCCCGACACCGTTATATGCAATGTCACACTTTCTGTTTGTTTGCAATATCTCTGATTTTAAATTATTATAACAGTTTTGCTTTGCATTACAATAACGCTTGCAGACTGCGTACTCTTTGAAAAGAAGAACTCACACATTTTTGCTCTGTGTTTTGCATTGTGTGCTGTGGGACCTCAGGTGTACAGCCAAGTCTCAAAACATCCCCCTAGTGGTTATGGATTGTTACAACAGAGGCTGGTCGTGTGAGACACACTATGTGAGGTTACACCGTAAATGACTAGTGATTAACCACGGTCAAGGCTAAATTACAAAACAGTATTGACGTTTAACAGCTCTTATTCATCATTTACACCAAGGTCAGTGTATTATGCATAACAAAAGTGCTTTTAGCTTTATTGCGTTTTTTAAAAATTCATTCTGAACAGATGATTAAGTTAATGTCACAGCATTGCTCATTTGTGTTATAGAGCAGAGGTTAAAGGATCACACTGTCAAGGGAAAGTATAGAAGAGAACATCCGGCTAAATCTGGTTGAGATCAGTTGAGCGAAGAGCAAACAGAAGGAGAGGTGATGAGAGAAGCCGCAACCACAGGAGCTGTGCAGCTTCATAATGTGGGCAGGACTTTACCCAGCATCCATGGAAACTGCAATTTCCTCCGGCTCAAAACAACTTGATCTTAAGCCCTGCTATCAGGGCCAGTGGTATGACTATAGATTAAGACAATGCTTTCTCAAAAACTGTGGGATGAGTTCACTAAACAGTTGGAAACCATTATGTATGGTATCTCAAACTTTTATCTTTTTCTCAAACCACCTGCAGTTGGTTTTGATGAGTTGATTTAGGTGCCTGATTCACCATCAAAACAGAAAATGTGCACCACTTTGCCACTTTTTCAACTCGAGTCATTTTGTGAAATTAAAATTGAGCATTAAATACTGTTAATCATTTTTCCTTTTAATCCTTTTCTTAATCCTTTCTTCTCACTGTCTTTGGTTAGCTTAAAAAGTCCTATTTAAAATCAATGCAGTTCTCACTGGAATGCTATATGAAATGCTAGATTACTTATGTTATATATTCTTTTCATATCTACACAGATGTCTGCTTACAAACATTCAGGTGCATTTATTTATTGATTTTAACACATAACAGCCGTCAAGAAAAATCTATTGTGGTACATTTCACAGCGAAGCGCAAATAACTCAAGAAAATATTCCGCCGTTTTGTAATCCCCACTCAATAAAACCCTCCATACTGCAATTCAGTTGCATTCAACTAGCGATAGCTGGCCTTTCAAACTCAGCTTTTTTTATTCTCTATCTATTGCCGCTGACTTCAGAACAATCTGCATAAGCACGTAAGCACTCGTCTCAGGAGGACGCTTTACTTTTGGCACAAGGCAGCTCTTGCTAAAGCCTGCTGTTAACTAAAGCATTTCGCAAAGGAAAGAGAGCGATAGAACTTTTTACAAACCCTAAATTTAACCTTGGCAAAAGCAGTCTTGTGATCTTTCAGCGAGCTTTTCTTCCACAAGCTGCAGTCACTTGGGAGGTGTTCCTTCTGTTACCTTCAAAATGAGCGAGAGATAGCCCACACTCTCCAATCGCGAGGGCAACAGCGGTGCCACGAACACACCGTTCACACAGAGCACAAGTCTGTTCGCGGCGGAACACGGGATGCTTCTGGTTACGTTTCGGCTCAGAACGAGCCGACACTGATATAGAACAAAGCTGAGAAGAGGCACTGAGTCACTGAAGAGCTGTGACAAAAGAAAACTACAAATAACTTGAACAGAGCTGCTCTTGAAGCGGCATTGGCTGCAGAGGTGCACATCTGACAGTACAAACACTTCCCGTCTCAAAGCTCGTGGGACACCAGACACTAGGCAGCGTTTGGGTGAAGGCCACTACGATTAAAGCGGTGTGCTGACGCTCCCTCGAGAGTTCCTTTAGAAGCAAGAGCTACTCTGATGCACAGATATTGATCTATGACATTTAAACCCCGACTATAACAAAAATAGAGCCGCACGTGTCAACAACTGTAAGCAGATCGGCCTCGCTACCGTGAGTGACTCTGTGTCAAGGCGTTGAGCGATTGTTTTTTGTTTTTTTGAGCCAAATCCCCTGGGAGAGTTTGAGATAGAACCTGCGCATCAGCACTCTTAACGCGCCGGGAGATCTTGACGTGTTCCAGCCTGCTATAGTCAAGGAAAGTGGAACGAAAGGTTCGCTTTGTTTTCGACGCCTCCATTGGCTGAGCCGGAGTGTGCTGTAGTAAACAGCGAGAGTGGGTGGACTGGGAAGTCTCTTAATGTCAATCAATGCTGAAAGAAAACTGCAAATTCCCATTTTGCAACATCGATACTTAGCTGAAGGCGACTGGTTTTGCAAAGGAACTTGAATGGGCTGACGCTAAGCTGGGGAATTAAAGACGATCATGTCCTGAAAGCCATTGTCTGCCGTCACGGTGAGCACTAAGTATTTGGCAATAAAAAAAATAAATAAGATGATTTCAGTGGGGAATAGAGACTTTGGTGGTCAGTGTCTCTAGACTGCAGGCTGAATTCACTAAATATCTGAAAAGCTCTGGGTCTAGGGCAACATTTAAAGGAGAAGTCCACTTTCAGAGCAAAAATTTACAGATAATGTACTCACCCCCTTGTCATCCAAGATGTTCATGTCTTTCTTTCTTCAGTCATAAAGAAATTATGTTTTTTGAGGAAAACATTTCAGGACTTTTCTCCATATAATGGACTGATATGGTGCCCCGAGTTTGAATTTCCAAAATGCAGATTAAATGCGGCTTCAAACGATCCCAAATGTGGTTGCAAACGATCCCAGCCGAGGAAGAAAGGTCTTATCTAGCGAAACGATTGGTTATTTTCATTAAAAAAATACCATTTAAATACTTTTTAATCTCAAACGCTCATCTTGTCTAGCTCTGCCTGAACTCTGTGTATTCTGGTTAAAGACAGTTCGGGAAGTTCAAACTAGGGGCACCACTGAAGTCCACTATATGGAAAAAAAAACTGAAATGTTTTCCTCAAAAACAATTTGTTTATGACTGAAGAAAGAAAGACATGAACATTTTGGATGACAAGGGGATGAGTACTTTATCTGTACATTTTTGTTCTGGAAGTGGACTTCTCCATTTCTTACATTTGCATTTATTCATTTAGCCTAGAAACATAACAAAAATTAGAAAATATATTTTATTTTATAAATGCATGCTAACGTAGTTTAAGAAAGTGAAAAATTACACTTTTTTTTCTATATACACATTTTTAAGAAAAATTTTCAATTTGTTTGCAAGTGTGGTTCTTAAAGGGATAGTTCACACCAAAATGAAAATTCTGTTATTAGTTACTCACCCTCATGTCATTCCAAACTCTTAAGACCTTTGTTAATCTTCAATCTTTGATGCGCTCAAAAAGTAATAAAATTATGGTTGAACCACTACTTTCACAAAACGATGTCCTTAATATCTTGCTGGGCCTCGAATGGGTCAGAAAGCTCTCGGATTTAATCAAAAATGTCTTAATTTGAGTTCTGAAGATGAATGAAGGTCTTACAGATTGGAATGACATGAAGGTGAGTACCTAGTGACAAAATTGTCATTTTTGGGTAAACTATTCTTTTAATTTGTTTTATAGCTTTTACAGTGGTTTAAAGACCATAAAATGTAACTTTATTGACAGACAAAGTCTGAAATTTTTCTTGTATGACAGTATGTTCACTCACATCTATTACTACATGAATCACCAGATCTGTACAGTCTCATATAATGCAATACAAAATTTCACAATAGACACTACAGGAGGAAAAAAATCTTGTTAGTGGAGATTTTTCATTTCTAGAACAGCTTGATGCACAAAAATGTGTTTAAATCTCAATAAACAATCAAAATTTCTCTATAGCTGCACAAAAGCGTACTGAAAAGTTTATGGTCAGTGTTTTGCATTTCAGTGCCACCTGCTAATTTTGAGGGTCTGTTTGCATCATTGCCTTATTTGCATAATTCCTTTAGTGCACTGGGTCCTAAAATGACATAGACTGAGCATGCAAATTATTCCAGAGGTGCCAGTGATGAACAATCACAACTTTTTAAGCAAGCGCAAGTGCCAAGACTAAAAATATTATGGTGCCCAGAAATCACACCGAACAGCTTCATAATCAGTCAGCAGTGCAGCCAGGCAACTGGCCCTTTCTAATACGGCATTTCCGTCACTAACGAGTGAACGAGACATGGACCTGTTCCGCTCTAAACATGTCGTGCTCAGCAAGCCGCCATGTTCACAAGAGAGAAAGGCTTTGTTTTGGTTGCCGGGTTATGAGATTGAGGTTGTTGAAAAGCTCTGATCCGCAAAACACGTGTGCGTGCATGCGTGTACAAAGCCAGGCCCCAGTGTCTCAGGGAGCTCACAGGCAGAACCCTGCGGAGGAGAGACCTAATCAGATTTCCTGATCCGTTCGTCCCTCCGGTTTCTTCTTTGCAATCAGCGGATCGGTACCGCGGCAGGATTTTAATTACCAGGGCTCTAACAGCGCGGCACAAACCTGCTCTGACACACTGATTGCGGCAATGTCATCGCCAGCCAAATTAACTTTACTCTTCAACAACAGGCCTCCAAATAAGCTTAAAGCCTTTAAATACACCAGCTCAAGACCAACATAGGCTGAACTTAAATTGGCTTAAAAACTTTTACATTCATTTTCTCATTTAACGCTTCGTATCACACTGTAGTACATGAATACACAATTTGGGGACACAATTTAAGCCATTGTTTCCCTGCTCGTAATGTAGTTAACCTTTATGTAATTGCGTTGAACTCTCAGTCGCTCTGCGTGAACTTCGAAATCTAAGCAGATTTTCCTCCTCCCTCAGTCGAAAATGTAAAAACGCCCCAGTTCTGCTTGAGAAAGGTATGTTTTATATGCAGGGCTTGCACTGGCTGCAGGGAGGACGGAAGCGATATTAGCAGGCCGAAAGTTTCTCTGTCACCTCTCTTACCCTGCAGTCCCGCAGAGAGCAGAGCTGGGATCACACTGCTCTAACTGTTAAAAACCTCTCACCGAGGGAGAGGAGGAGAGAGAGAAAGAGGGAGATATTACCCAAGAGAGCCTGGTTGGGGAATGTTGCGACCATGTCCATCAAATTTCTCCTCTCTGCAGTCTTTCCAAAAGCTCTACAAGAGACATTGCCATGCATACTCAAAGGGTTAGTTCACCCTCATGTCGTTCCAAACCCGTAAGACCTTCGTTCATCTTCGGAACACAAATTAAGATATTTTTGATGAAATCCGAGAGCTTTCTGACCCTGCATCCCCCTGTGCCATTCTACTTTTTGTGCACAAAAAAATACTTCCCTGCAGATCGGAGGTTATTTTGGTCGCGTGTTTGTGGCGGCCTGTGTCCGCAGGGCAGCCAGTCTCTCCTCCTGTGTGACAGACAGGACTCCTCTCTCACTCTCTCTCCAGGGTGTCTGTGAGTCTGACCTTTCATCCGTCTATCTTTCTCCTTTTCCTTTCTACTTCTATCACCCATGTTTTCTCCTCTCACCCGCTCTTCATTCCATTTCCATCTCTCGCTTGGCTCATGTCACTCATGATTTCGCCATCTCTTTGCTCATTCCCATCAAGCCCTTAAAACCTGCCTTGTGCATCAATTTCCACCGTATTCCTCTGTCTGTCTCTCTATACTCATCTCTCTCATCCTCTCCCACTGGGTGTTCCTGGTTTAATCTGAGGTTAGATGTGACCTCTGAGCCACATGCTGTTTCTTCTCCATTTTCTATTCTATCCCACTGTCGGTCTCTCTCTCTTTCTCTCTCTTTTCAGAGAAGCTTCATTCTCTGTGTATTCAGTCTGAGAGGAGGCCTCATGGCCTGTGGCTGCTCTGAGTAGCACTAGATCTTTTTTTTCTTCACCCTTATTTTGAGAGGCAGACGTCTCACTGTGGCTCTTCAGCCATGAGCGGCGAGGGCTCAGGGCTGATGCTTGACCAGCAGACGCTCTCAGACTCCTCCACATCCATCAAAGAGAAAAACACCACACAAACGTTGTTTCTTCAGAAACGCTTTGTTTATATTGCACTGACCAAAATGTACTGCGGTAACTTTATCTGAAATCTGTTTTCATCTGATTTCGGTCATCTTTTACTCAGCCTCAAGTCAGTCCAAATTTTTCGTGCTACACAAACAATGACTTTTAAAGACTGTTTCAAATGCTCAAAATGTGACTGTTTTCAAAATATCTTCTTTTGTGTTCAACTGAAGACAAAGTCGTAGTTTTGGAACAAAACGATGGTGAGTAAATAGCAGAATTTCCAATTACAACTAAACTTTTTCTTTAAGTTTCAATCAACAGGTGCGTTTTAGCAGTGTTTCTAAAGGTGAACAGTTGGATTATACAACAGTTTTCACAATTCAATTAATTCCTAATGAGGAAAAAAATATTAAGTGTCACTCTGACATTTTCTTATTCACAATTAAAATGTGTGAATGTGTCACACTACAGAATTAAAAAGGGTTACGAATGTCATTTCATGTTGATTTTAATCCGTTTGGTTAAGTGAAAAACTCTGCAGTCCCTAACATGAAAAACTCAGTTTTTCAATCTACATACACCTTTTAAAACCCTCCACTATTATCGCTTTCACCGTGTATTATTTTCAGCCGTCAATACGGCCATTCATTATTTAATACAGCTCTTTCTCTCGCTCCAGCTCCTCATTAAAGTCACTGCAGGGTGGAGAGACAGACGGGCGTCGCTGGAATTTTCAAATGAAGTAATTTATCTGAGACAAATACCTGCAGAAGGGAGACAAACCTATTTTCCATCAGCCCTATTGTTTCCAGCTGGGAAATAAAAACTATTATTTTGCACTCTTCCTATTTTATCTTCTTCACACACATGCCCAGTGGCCACAAACACACACTTTAAAACATAAGGCTCCATGTGTGGTAAGAGTCAAGGCCATTCACACTGACGGTGACCCTTTTTGAAGAGGTTTTCACACTGGAGAAACCTTTTCATAGCTCCTAGAACTATTGGCAGAAGTTCCTGTTTTTTGGCATGTTCATGCTGCAGGAACTAGGAATGTACTGTATTTAGTTCTAAGAACCCAATTAGCTCCTACTTTAAAGTAGGGTCTAAAACTACCAGTGACGTAAGTGTACACTGATTGGCCAAACACACGTAAAACACCGGCTACCCGGCAATTTTTAAAAAGCAGAATAAAAATGTACTTGCAGGAATATAACCGCAACATTGTGTTCTTTTCTCAGCCTCAATGATATGTAATCTGCAAGCTGTCATATAAGATTTAGCCAGATTTTCATGCTCTTTCAAATCACGTAAACTGAGTGTTTACATTCCATCTTCGTTATTACGAAACCTGCAACACACAACAAAAACAACTTGGATCACGTCGCCCTCCATTATCCGGTTGTTGACGTTTGTAAATGCTGCAAAAAAAATAGTTCCTCCAACCAATAAAATGGCCCGAGGGGGAAACTGGTTCTCTAGAAACCACCATGCAGGCTAGCTCCTACAACGAGTTCTTAGAACTACGTGGTGCGAAAGCGCCTAAAAAGTTGAACTTTATGCAAATGAGATGCAACGATGCAGTGACTTTCCAAAGAGAGCTTATGTGATCCATCTCCTTGAGATAATTCATTAGTAATCTCTCTGCACACGTTCGCCCATCTTTGTCAGTGTGAATGGAGCCTGATATTGGCTGCATATGGTGAATTAGCCGACATTAACTGTGTTTATTTTACACAAATGGTTTTTATGTTCCGTATATAAGCTACATTCACCATGAATGATGAGCCCTGTAAGATGATGCACATTAAAACAGAAAGTAAGTGTGAGGAAAAGAGGGGAAGGTGTGTGCTCAAGCACCTGTGAGAGTTTTTGGAACAGGCTGTGAGACATATGGTGGATGAGAATTTTGATAGCTTTGAAGTGAGAGAAAAACAGGGAGAGGAAAGGAGAAAGAGCAGATCATCCCTCAAAGTAAAACTGTAGATCTGACCAAAACAACACAACAACAACAACAACAACAACAACAACAACATGTAACTTTCAAATGTTTGGGGTCATCAAAGCTGCATTTGTTTGATTAAAATATAGTAAAAACAGTAATATTGAGAAATATTATTACATTTCAAGTCAACAAACTCCTTGTCAGACAAACTCCTGAGAATCATATAAGATGTGTACTAGATGTTGGTTAAAGGGATTGTCAAAACCAATAATGAAAATTCTGTTATTATTTACTCTATTTTATTTACTCTATTTACCCTGATGTACAGTTGAAGTCAAAAGTTTACATACACCTTGCAGAATCTGTTAATTATTTTACCAAAATAACAGGGATCATACAAAATGCACGTTATTTTTATTTAGTAGTGACCTGAAAATGAAAAATGAAAAATGAACCTGTTTAAAAGTTTACATACACTTCATACACTTGACACTTTTAATACTGTGTTGTTACCTGAATGATCCACAGCTGTGTTTTTTTAGTGATAGTTTTTTTATGAGTCCCTTGTTTATCCTGAACAGTCAAACTGCCCGCTGTTCTTCAGAAAAATCCTTCAGGCCCCATAAGTTCTTTGGTTTTTCAGCATTTTTGTGTATTTGAACCCTTTCCCACAATGACTGTATGATTTTGAGATCCATCTTTTCACACTGAGGACAACTGAGGGACTCTCATGCAACTATTATATGAGGTTCAAACACTCACTGATGCTTCAGAAGGAAACACGATGCATTAAGAGCCAGGGGTGAAAACTTTTGAACAGAATGAAGATGTGTACATTTTTCTTATTTTGCCTAAATATCTTTTTTTTCATTTAGTACTGCCATTCAGAAGCTACAGAAGATACTAAAATTATTCCCAGAAGACAAAACAAGTTACATTCACCCTAGTCTTCAAATTCAAAAATGTTTCTTAATGCATCATGTTTCCTTCTGAAGCATCAGTGAGCATTTGAACCTTCTGTAATAGTTGCATATGAGTCCCTCATTTGCCCTCAGTGTGAAAAGATGGATCTCAAAATCATACAATCATTAGGGTTCAAATAGACAAAAATGCTGAAAAACCAAAGAATTTGTGGGACCTAAAGGATTTTCTGAAGAACAATGTGCAGTTTAACTGTTTAGGGACTCATGAACATGTGTATGTAAACTTTTGACTTAAACTGTACTTTAAAGCATAGTGATTCCTGTGATGGTAAAGCTGAATTTTCAGCAGACATTAATGTAGTCTGTCACATGATCCTTCAAAAATCATTCTAATATGCTGATTTGCTGCTCAAGCTGAACAGTTGTGCTGCTTATAATGAATAAAACGTAAAAAAAAAAAAAAACAGCAGCTCCCCTTTGATCAATTTAATACACCTTTGCTGAATAAAAGTATTAATTTCAGTCCAAAAAACCTTGAACAGTATGCTTTTGAGCACATTTTGCCATAACAGATGACTTGCATGAGCAAACGCTCACAAAATTTAATCTGAAATGCACCCAAACGATAGAGTGACAAACAAAGCTATCCTGTAACAATAATTCCCTTTCTCTTGCTCTGTAGTGTCTGGCAGACTGAGGCTGTGGTAGACCAGATGCTGATAGAGTTACATAGAGACATTTCTTTCTCAGGGATCTATGGTCTTTGGCAGTAAAAAGAGGTCATTGTTTGAGCTGCTACGGTTTTGGGGCTGTTCAGATTGCTGCTATGCAGCAGGTAAACAGCATTCAAATCTGTCTGTATGACTGGGGAACAGTTTATAATAAGAAGAATCAGAATTTCTGTCAATAGTAACACGCACTTAATTCTCAGAAGTCATTCCGAAAACAAAGCTTGAGGGTATCTATTTAACTTGCAACCAAGTTGTGCTCTGCACATACGAAAGTTTGTAATGTATTACCAGTGCCATTTAAAACGAAATGATATTCTCGCAGGGCATTCGGAACTGTTTTGAAAAGCTCAGGAACGATTCAAGGATGCATTCGCACGCAGTTGATACCTGTGGGCTGATTAACTGAAATAGCGACGCTGATAGACTCCTGCAGAGTGTGTCAGTCTCTCTGCTGTACCGCATACACACACCTGACACTTTCCCCTGTCTGAGCTTCATGCGGCACTTCAGCAAATGATAGATGCTCCGACAGCTAAAACAACAGGTCTGATTCCCTTCTCGCACGCACACCCCTCAATTAGCTTCACGACGGCAGACCTGAAACAGACATAATGTCACTCCATTCACAGCAGCTAACATGCCAACGGGACAGAAGAGCGGAGATACGCGACAGGTAAAGAGTGCATGTCTCTTCATGTGAAAGTCAGATAAATGCAGGCACCAATAATAGCGTCTCTTCAAACAGTCAGGCTCGTCTAATACGAGAGGATCTAGACTAAACAAAAAGTTTGCAGGTTCACACAGGGGTCACCCAGAAGTTGGACAGGAAGTGACATCACAGTATTTGTGCACAGAACTCGTTCCCCCAAGACTTGTTTTAGCGATAAACAACTCTCTATTCAAGCAAATCAATTCAGTGAGTGATTTAATGAAAAATATTCACTGGCCATCATCTAATGTAACCTAAAAGATTCACTGAACAAATCAGAATGAATCTCTTTGGTGAACTGAATCAAAAGAATTACAAACATCATGACTTGTATTGGAAAAGCGGCTGCTTATCAGTAAGAATGAAACAGATTTCCAAATAGAAAATGTCAGGCGAAGTCAGGAGTGTGACAGCACTCTTTATCCTTTCAGGGAGCAGAGAGAGGGGTGAAAGGGAGGATGAAAGAGGGATGAGTGAAAACAGTCCTTAAAGGTGTGAATAATGCATGAAGAGCCGAGGCCAGACGAGAAACAGTCATCAGACCAGAACCCGATCGCTGATCCAGTTACCACTGAGCCGTCCCTAAAGCCCCAAAGTCTGCCTCTCTCTCCCATTTCTGCCTTGCTAAAACACACACACTTTACACAGAGAAAGTGAGGTGAATTGATTCTATATTGGTGTGTAACTGCCCACAAAAATGAGAATTATTTAAAATGACTGTAGGTTGATTGGTCCGCACCATCCAATCATATTCTCACTAGGGCTCAGAGAAAATTCTCTCATAGCAGTAGTTCACTCAGGGTTTGTTACACAGCTATACACAGTACAAAATAATAAAACATAATGCAAATGTCTCACTACACATTTTTTTTTAAACACGAGCTTCTTTTAACTTCAGATGGTTTCGAAAAAAACTGACATAATGTTGGTAAAAGATGTTCTTCTGAAGCATGTTTATTTAGAAGTAGCTCACCTAATAAGGATGTATTGACACTAGATGTGTTCTTGCATTCATTTGCATTTTTTTACCTTTACGCTTTTTTTTAAAGGAAAGGAAAAGGCTGAAACTCTGAGAAAATAAGCAATAAGCCTCATTTCACACCTTAACACATTTTCACATCTCGAAATGTGTTTGTCGCCTCACAACAAAGACTGTCGACCACACATAAAACCAGTCTAACATACCAGCACTCGTGCAATAAATCAAATTACCATAATTCATATTTTATACGCTGCTTTTGTGAGAACGCTCTCTGGTGAATAATAGATGATAGAAAGCTATGGCTTGTTTCTTTAAAAAATATTCACTTATCATCAGTCTATTGCTATAAAACTAATTTAAGGTTAACATGTTTTATTAAAATCAAAGCATTAATTAGATAATGATTAACAGTCAACATGTTTCACATATATTATTACATTTTTACATTTGAGGTCAAAAGTTTACATACACCTTGCAGAATATGCAAAATGTTAATTATTTTAACAAAATAGGAGGGATTATACAAAACACTTGTTATTTTTTATGTAGTAATGATCTGAATAAGATATTTCATATAAAAGACGTTTACATAACCCTGTTCAAAAGTTTACATACACTTGATTCTTAACACTGTGTTGTTACCTGAATGATGTTGCACACCTGAATGGTGTTTTTTAGTTTAGTGATAGTTGTTTGTCCTGAACAGTTAAACTGCCTGCTGTTCTTTACAAAAAAAGATCCTTCAGGTCTCACAAATTCTTTGGTTTTTCAGCATTTTTGTGTATTTGAACTCTTTACAACGACTGTATGGTTTTATGATCCATTTTTTTACACTGAGGACAACCGAGAGACTCATATACAACTATTACAGAAGGTTCAAATGCTCACTGATGCTTCAGAAGGAAACACGACGTATTAAGAGCCAGGGGGGTGAAAACTTTTGGAATTTGGTAAATTTAACAGATTTTGTCTTCTGGGATACATGTAAGTATCTTCTGTAGCTTCTGAAGAGCAGTACTAAATGAAAAAAATATGATATTTCAGCAAAATAAGAAAAATGTACACATCTTCATTCTGTTCAAAAGTTTACACCCCTGCTCTTTGACCTCAACTGTACACTCTACAGCTTAATGTTTCTAAATGACTCAAATGAAAATTTAAAAAAAAAATGCTGAAAACTGAATATTCAAGCTTCATGAAAAGCACAACTTTTTGCTTTAAACTGAATGCGAAAGCATTCATTAAACATCTGTGTATTTATCTAAAGCTAATTTTGTCCATGCATTGCACAAAGCCTTAGATGGCTGCATAGATGATCACTTTGCCTACAGCTCAGGCTATATGTACCCTTTATTAACTTCATTCTAAAATCAACTCCTAGAAATCCACGTCCGCTGAGAGGTGTGAGGCCATCCCTCTTTCTCTCTGTCTGTAGGTGTGAAGGTTGTATTACGCCTTGTTAGCTCTGAAACACGGATTCTCAGTTGCCTGAGAGAAGTGTTGGCACTTAACAGCAGTGCTCTGTCACTAGCTATCTGCACTCTCTATGAGCCCGGGGAGAGATCTATCTCTCTTTCAATCACACACACACCCAATGTAAACCACACACCACAACAAACTACTAAAACACTAGCATGTGTATAGAACTAGAGAGAAGCTATAGAGAACATGCATTCTGGTTGTATTCATGCTTGTAACATCACACTAGTGGCATTAACCTCTGTTTTTCAAGTTGTGACAGTGACAATAGGTGGGTGAGTGAGTTTATCTGTGAGTTTATGTGTGTGTGCGCTCATCATTTTCTGCATGGTGACATATCAAAGAGCAAAGAGCGAGACGTGGCAGGCGTTGTCTTTGTATACAGTAAGTCTGAGTGACAAGGCAAACTATGCTGCAATAAATACAGAGAGAGAAAGGTGTGTGTGTGTGTATAATCTGAAAGACAGCTCTTATAAGCGTAAAGCTTTAATTCGGGAGAGACGGGAATGGGTTGTTTCCCACAGAGACAGAAGTCTAAAGAGGATCAGAGATTGTGTCTGTCAACAGCCATAAGAAATCCTTTCATGCGGTTTCAATTAGAAAACGGAACAGGAACTGTAGGGAGTCCATTTCCTGTCCTTCTCCAAATGTTTCTTTTCTTTTCTCGATCTATCTTTTTATATAAGGCTGTGTCTGCTGTACTCTCATGAAAAACTGATGTCACATGGACTGTTTTAATGACGTCCTTACTACTTTCTGGGCCTTGAACGTGTTGCGTTGCTGTCTATGCAAAGTCAAAAAGCTCTCAGATTTCATCAAAAATACGTGTTTGGAACGACATGAGGGTGAGTAATTATTGACAGAATTTTAAAATATTTTATATGTAAACATTTTAATGCATAATATAATAAATACTTGCTACTTTGTAAACTAAAAAAATATATGTATTAAGTGTATGTAAAATAATGAAACTACTTGCATCAAACCAATTGTAATTTTTTTCCCAAGTAAAATACTTTGAATTAAATCAAATTTGTGTCCTACATTAATCCTGCTAAAATTGCTGTGAGCACTCTGAACACGTGGGGTCCTAAAATCATTCCCATCGTACACCGCATTAGCTACAGCTCTGGATCCAGAAGAGAATGTTGCAAAGGTTCATCTGTAATAATTTGAGTTCTGCATGTCTTTTTACTCCACTCATGTCATCACAGGTATTTGAGTGAGTGTATATGTGTGTGTGTGTGTGTGTGTGTGAGAGAGAGAGACGCTGCTCTCTGGCTCTGCGCTTCCCTGCAGGCTTTCATCTTTCTCAGGTTAGATTACTGTAAAGCACTCCTGTCTGCCAGCATTCCTGGAAGCTTTTTATCCGTGCACTTGTTTGTTTAAAAAAAAAAAAAAGGAAAAAAAAAGTGAAGTGGAAAAAACGACAGATATAAAGTGAGCTGGGAATAAGAGGAGCTAACGGTCCTTCCCTCAACTGTGTCTAAACATATTTCAAAGTACTGTTAGCAAACTGACTTAACTCTAGACCTGCTGGCACATTGCTACTTCTCACGCTTTCACCCAGGGTCATTTACATCAGTACATGAAAACTAATAAAGCATAAGATTAAGCATAACAACAGCCATAATGATAGACAGTACTCTGGGCTGGTAAAATAAAATAAAATAATATAAAATAAAATCAAAATATTGAGAAAATTACCTTTAAAGTTGTCCAAATAAAGTTTTTAGCAATGCATATTACTAATCAAAAATGAAGTTTGATATATTTAAGGTAGGAAATTTACAAAATATCTTTATGGAACATGATCTTAACTTAATATCCTAATAATTTTTGGCATTAAAGAAAAATCAGTAAGTTTGACCCACACAATGTATTGTTGGCTATTGCTATAAATATACCCGTGCTACTTATGACTGGTTTTGTGGTCCAGGGTCACACATAAGCTTATACACACTCTCTCTTATTTCCGTATGCTCACAAAAGTCCATGAAGTGTTAAATGCAGGTTTGGTGCATTTTGGTGCATTTTTACAAAGACATGCATTTAAGAAATCGAAAACATTATCGAAATCGAAACAACACAGAGCAATTCACACTGCATGTTTTAGCAGATGCTGACAACTTACAAACAGCAACACAAATTTAATTAGAGCTGCCCTGAAGCTGTTTGTAACTATTAGTGCTGGCAGTTGAACAACTGGAGGGCCATGTGTGTTTGTATGTGCGTTCGATGCCACTATGTGTTTAATAAAGGGCAGTATTACCATCCCACCTTGGAATGCCTGAAGGCAGCATCAATAATCATAGAGTTCATCCCACACTCACTTACATGTCTCTTATGTTTATGTATAGAGGCGTGTGTGTGCATGTTTGTATGTGTGGGACAGAAGCTTGACTCTCTGCATCGGCTGGTATAGGGCCTAAAGCCGGAATGGAGTTCTCGCACAAAGCTGTTTAAGCATGACAAGCCTAGGCAGTGTCAACCCTGCAGGGCTTGGGCCGGCCGGGCCGCCCCTGTACCCACAGACAGAAGCTGCGGAGAGAGCACAGAACTTGTGAGTCGGGTGGGCAGGTGTTGCCAAAGCCTGCCAAAGCTTGTGTGTCCTCCAGGACCTCTGTGTACACACACCCACGCACACATGCTCATGAACACACACGCTCTCCAGTCAATTCATTACATGGGTTTGCAACATGGGAAGATTTACGAAAATGTTGGGAATACTGGACTATCCCCTGGTGAGATATAGCTCATTTCTGAAAACATTTTCGCCCACAAACTATAGGAAGGAAACGTGAACTTATTGGAGCATTGGATTATGACGAAAACGTACCTGTGGGAACGTTTTCGCAATATGCGAATTACATACTGTGACATATTCGATGTGAAATGTCCACTGAGTGGCGCTAAAAAAGTGTTCTTTTTTTTTCCTTGGAACAGCTGAACGTACATATGGCACATTTTTTGTGCCGTTGGTTTTGTGCACGTCAACACAGTTCTGACTTGTTGAGTGGCGCTATAACTCTAATGCTCTTTGATGTTTTAAAATAACGTACCATATGCACTACACCTAAACCTACCTGATGGTATGAATAAAAGCGAATGTGATGTCAAAACGCAATTGTAAGCATGTCATTTTAGCTTGTTTTTTTGATCTCTCATCTTTCAGCTCTTTCATCGTGAGTCATGTTTTTCACAGGATTCATACCCAAGGATTCCACACCCCAAGTCCAATTCCTTGCCAGCTGAGCTACCGAGCAAGCTTGTTACGTCTGGAAAGTCAATCAAATCACCTCTCAAAACGCTTGCTATGGATGCAAAAAATGCAGAAAATTGACCCCAACTAATTTTTTCATGACGGACGAAAGTTTCAGAGGCAGTCTATAAATGTGATTGACACGTGAGGTCGTATTTATTTTTTAACATGCGAAAATTTCCGATTTAGTGTGCAACATCTCAGAGCTTATTATATCGAAATTTTACCCATAATGCAGTGCTGGTTTGAACAATGCTGACATTTTTTATCTGAGGTTAGAATTTAGGTCTCAACCTCTTTAATCTCAATGTAGAGAAAAAACAACTAATTCAAGCACAATGCTTTTAAACCAAATGCATTAGCACTTGCTGAAATGATTTTAAACTATTATTTAATTATTTCCTGTTATTTTTCCATAAACTTAGTGGAGTAGGGCTGAAATGATAGTTCAATGAATAAATTAACATGTGGCGTCATTATTAACAGCATCTGAATGAACAGAGCAAGCATAGCTTAGTGTTTAATTATCTCATGAATTTACAAAAAAGGCTAATTGGAAAGATTTTGACTTTCACTGTTTGTACAGAATAATCATTTACGTAAGAACAACAACAATGGAAAAAAGAAATCTGCATCAGCGCACTGGGGAGAAAACGGTGATGAACAAAACATTTTAATTTTACTGGACATATTTACTGAAACAAACACAAGCTGTGCCAATAGGCACACAACGTACATTTAGCTTCGGCCCCGTGCAGATGCCAGTACATACTGCTGAGCCAATGACAGCAATAGATGAAACCTGTAAGACAAAAACCTCAAAAAAGAATACAAATACCTAATCAAATCCACATGTAGATGTACAGGTAGTCCTACAGCATTTGAGCTGTAATGCTAACTCACATTAAATCTGTTAGACATGGAGCTCAGAAAGAAGAAGCCAGCAGATATTCAGCTGAGAGCTGGGCTCTGAATGAGCGGCTATATGATTGTTATAGATAGACAGATGGTCGGCTCTCGCTCATGTCTCCTCTTGGCCATGTCAGCACGACCTTAGTCCCTGCCCAACTGCTCTACACACAGGTCACCTGTGCTCAAAACACCTGGACCAGACCTATGCCACGTCATCTGCGCTCAGGCTGTTTATGCACACTTTGTTTATGCTTTTGTAGTTTTAAAGACACCGTGGAATCAAAATGAGAGTTATAATCCAGCTTTAAGGTCATCCACATGCTAACAGAGCCCTAAGCGTTGACAATATTCACTTGTACGAGTTTAAAAATTTACAGTCTTTCTCTTCAGGGAAAAGAGAACATAAAAATTGATGACTCATGGGACGAGTCCTTCAACACGTCCCAACCCAAATTTCCTGTTTCAAGACAAAATACATCAGCACATGACAGAAAACAGAGCTTGTTGAGCAATTTCATGCAGTCTTTAGCATCATTAGCAATGAGCGTATGTTCCCGGTACCGACATGCGAGCAACTCATGCTGTTTTACCTTCAGGGGGAATCAACTCCACACACACACACTCAAATTAGTGACTCATATGAGAAGATTTATGTTTATAGACAGCATTATACTGTAATCGCCAGTCAAGACTTTAAACCTAATCTCTCTCCATATAAACCAATATAGAGAATCCAAAACTGATTTCAGACTAGCAAACAATCCCCAACCTGCTATTTTCATTTCAGGCATCATACGCGTTCATGCCCGCTCCATGACAAACCCCTGAAACTCTTTAGCATTTTAATGAGGCGCTTTATCCCGCGTCATTCGAGTGTGTAACTGTGGGTAAGGAGAGGAATGGCGGGGTAAATTATTAAGCAGAGCTGCCCTGTGCCTTCCAGCTGATACGTTCTGATCCAGAAGACACCAGAAGACACCAGAAGTGGAGGGGACGCACGGCCCTGGAGTACAATTTATGACCTTTGATGGAAAACACCTTCTGAAACTATTACGAGCTGTGTGATATATGCAGATAGAGCAGCGCATTTAAATTTTATTGATAATTATTACAGCAGGAAGGTGATTACATGAACATTTACTGACAATTTAAAATACCATATGTGCATAAACCAGTCATAAGTCGCACGGGTATATTTGTAGCAATAGCCAGCAATACATTGTATGGGCCAAAATGATCAATTTTTCTTTTATGAAAAAAATCATTAGGACGTTAAATAAAGATCATGTTACATGAAGATGTTTAGTCAATTTCCTATCATAAATATGTCAAAACGTAATTTTTGATTAGTAATAGGCATTGCTAAGAACTTCATTTGGACAACTTTAAAGGTGATTTTTTCAATATTTTGATTTTTTTTTGCACCCTCAGATTCTAGATTTTCCAAATAGTTATCTCGGCCAAATATTCTGTACTATCCTAACAAACCACAAAGCAATGGAAAGCTTATTTATTCCACTTTCAGATGATGAATAAACTGATAAAATTGTGTAATGTAATGTATACATTTTGCATTTTTATTTGAGTATTAGTCATATCAGATAATGACAAAAATAATATTCATATAAAACCATGAGAAACACCCACTACTCATTTACATACATTACTCCCTACAACAAAGACTGTTCATGTGAATACCAATTAACCACAGTCACAGTCTGAACAGTGTGATCTAATATTTGAGTCACTCTGAAAGAGAGCAGTGAAATCAAAGGTGACTGTACGCTTTATCCTAAACGAAACTAATATTGACACACAGATGTCCACATGCTTTTATTCTGAGACAAGGCTGTAAAAATACTACTCCCAGTAGAACAAAAATGAACAAAGGAGGACTAGATGAGGGGTGGAGAGATTTTTTGACATTGCGCGTCCATCTAAGGACGTCTCCCAAAGAAACATCTTGAAAAGCCAGAATACAACAGACAGACAAATCCCATCCTCAAATAAGGGCCGGAAAGAGGCTTTTCCATTGCATATTCATAGGTACCACTCATCAGAGGCGTTTGAGAGGCTTGTTTAGTGTTCTGCAAATAATGGAGAATCAAAATTCCAAAGATTCCATCTTGTCTAGGAGGCTTTGATTGCTGATGAAAGAATGCATGGATAATCTCATTCAAAAGGCGCTAATAACCTTGACTGACCTCAACTGCCACGCATCAGAATGGAACTGAAATGAGACTTTTTTTGTGATAAAAACACGTCCTTCACAAAGAGTGGCCTTTTCTTTGTGGTGCGAGAGCTATATGAATGCACAGGGGGCTTTGACAGGCAGAAGTCAGTGTTCACGGTCAGCGTCTGGTGATGAGGACTGGCTGGGAGACGGCCGCAAAACCCTGAGGCGTAGAGAACACCAGTGTGACTGGTTCTCTGCGGCATTCACAGCAGAGCCCCAGGGCTGAGGCCCGATTTCTGATAATGAATGGGTCAGTGATTATTGAACTCGAGAACTCATGAATGAATGAATGAATAAACAGACACATTTACACCTCTATAAATCTGCATCTTGCATGTCTGAGCACGAATGATGAGTCAAAGATTCTCTACGGTTGAGTCAGCTCAAAACTAGAGCAGACTAGAACGACCACCGAGCAGATGCACCAACTCCAAAACCTTCCAGTCGGATACTATCAATATGGATTTAATTATTGCACGCACCGTCCCAGATAAGAGATGAGGCAAGTTTGTGTTTGAAAAACAAAAGACTTAGGCTGTGGGAGAGCTCAGCGCTGACTTACACACTTTAATAAAATCCAAAGACAATTGGTTGGCTATAGATAACAAGCGAATGAATGAAAAATCAGGAGAAAAGCGCAAGCCACTGATTTAGGGTTTAATTAATTCATGAGATAACTGCAAACTGTCCCGCCAGAGAGACAGACAGACAGACGAACAGGCAGCACGGCTGAGACAGGATAAAGCAGAGGGAGAAAGACACAGACAGACATAAAGACCAAGTCAATTTGGAAAGAGGAGAGGAGGAAAGCTTTTTTTCTTTGTGCACAAAAAGTTTTCTCGCAGCTCCGTAAAATTAAAGTTAAACCACAGATGTCTCATGGACTATTTTAATGATATCATTACTACCTTTCTGGGCCTTGAACGTGGTAGTTGCGTGGCTCTCTGTGCAGGTACAGAAAGCTCTCAGATTTCATCAAAAATATCTTAATTTGTGTTCCGAAGATAAACAATGGTCTCACACTAAAAAATGATGGGTTATTTTTTTTTTAACCCAAACGCTGGGTTCAGCCTGTTGGATCATTTTATTGGGTCGTTTTTAATATTTTACCAAGTTGCTGGGTTATTTTTTTTTTACCCAAATGTTAGGTTCAACTTGTTGGGTCATTTTATTGGGTTATTTTAAATATTTTTTACCCAGGTGCTGTGTAGTTTTTCTGTAGTTTTGCTGGGTCATTTTTAATGCTGGGTTGAGCCTGTCTCTGATGAAACACCCAGCTGCTGAGTTATAGTCAGTCAGAGCGTGGGCTTTTTGAGTACTCTACAGGAGACAGCGGCTCTCCCCACACCGATGTGCACTTGGTCAGCGAAATAAAGGTTGGTATACATTTTATTTTTAAAGTCTTTATTGTGCTATAAATTCTATTATTTTAAGCAACGCAACATAAGGATGAGATGTCAGTCAGCTGCGTCAGCAGCGTCTGTTTTACATGATGGAAACGCCTTTTGCCTTATATAAAATAAATGGATTTTATTTGTTATTGTACTGAGTTTAATCTCAAAATATGTTCTCTAATGTTCTCTAATACACAAAAATTAAAATTCTACTTTTAAATGTTACATTTTTTATGTCTCAAATGGTCGTTAAACAAGTTTAAATGTATGTATTATTGTAAACAATGCTGTATTCACCCTAATAAATTCAGTTTGTCTTATATTTTGTCCATGTGTTTTTGCTTAATAGTAAATGTTCATCTTTTGAATATTGTGGTTGCCTCTAGAAATTCTTTGTGTGTTTTCCTAAGCTCCAGTTCATTTTAAACCAGCAATATAATAATATTTAAACAACAGCTGACTTAAAATAACCCAGCATGTTTTGTAAAAACATTTAACCCCAAATGATCCAGCATGTGTTCTGTCCAATATTTACCCAGCGCTGGGTTGCCAAATAACCCAAGTTGGGTTGTTTTTAACCCAGTATTTTTTGTTTAGAGTGTACGGTCTTGGAATGACATGAGGAATTTTCATTTTTGGGTGAACTATCCCTTTAATTATGGTTTGAACACCACCATATGTAGTCAAACAGAAAAAAGTTGTCTTAAAACTATCCAGTTCTAAATATAATTGGACGGCATTTTCAAAAAAGTTTTAATATCCATCTAAAGCCACAATGCTTATTTTTACCTTGTTGAACGGCCTGAGGTTGTACCCATGCTGACAGCATCCTATTAGGACCCTTTCTATTTGGATCAGTATTGGACAGAACATTGAAAAAAGAATACCATCATTATTTATCACTTTATTGCAGGTTCACATATCATGAAATTTAAAAAACAAAAGACTTTGTCTGGGTGGCTGCAGCTAACTGGGCTAGGGGGCAGCAGAAGACATCAACCAAAATTTGCTTACAGAAATTAAAAGGTATTCTTAAAAAAAGAGCTGATGAAAGAGCGCACATGAATCAGAGTGAGAAAGGGAAAAGGAAGAGTGCTGGGCGAGTGGAGTCTCAGCGATGCAGGGGTATTTGTTACATAATTCCTGCTAGCAGTATAACATCACGGCTGAGTGCTTGTTCTGGGTGAGTTTACGCAGTGCTGGGCCTGTTGGAGCGGTTCGGCACACATGGCACATATGCGGATAAAGCTCTTAATGCAGTTCCCGCATGACCCCGGCAGGCCATGTCCCAGCCAGCTGCAGCATGAGGCGGATGGGCAGCTCCCACTGGGACGGACAGCCACTGGGGTGCAGGGGTCTCTGGAGGGTATTATCCACACAGGACATCATGTTTAATTTACTCAAAGATGTGGTAATTATCATAGATGCATGGGGGAATTAGAGACATACTGGAGAATAATTACGGTACGGTTCAGGTGCAGAGAAACGCGGGTGTTATAGATTTTTTTGGTCTTGTTGATACTTTCACATACTGATTTAATAAAAAAGAGGACAAGAAATCATGGAAGTTAGCAGGTTTGAGAAATAAGCAAAATTCGAACTCAAATTTCCCATGGAAGCACCAAGGCACAATATTAAACTGCTAAGCCACAGCTCCGTTTGATCTAATCCTATTTTTGAAAGCATCATGAAGGTGTGGTGCAGTCTATGTGTACATGTATGTATTTCAGTGTGTGTTCAGCAGGAGGGAGGACCGAAAAGCAGCAGGTACTAGGCGAACATCTAAAGTACATGAGTGATCTGTCACAGTGTGTGTTGCGCGCCTGTCTTTCCGTGAGACCCAGCAGAGATCTGTGGGCTTGTGAACGCCACCCACATCAAACATACATGCATGTGCTTTTAATCAAGACATATCTGTTTATTTGTGTTTATCAGCGCTATAACAGAAGGACTGTGTGTCTTCATGTCTGTCTGTACATGTGCCTATCCCTCTGTCTGTCTAGTCTGATGAGAGAGAGTGTTTGTGTGTAATTAATTGGATATGTTTGTAATTAGGAGTGAGTGAGCAACACATTTGGCTTTGTTTGGCTGCCTCAGCACAGCAAAAAGGAGTGCAGAAATAAATTGATTACACAGAATTGTAATTACACTGAAATTATCTCTTTCACTCAGGGGGTTAATTACTGTCCACACAGTAAACATGCACTGTTATTACTCAGGGGCCTACATGCAGGGTCTCCCTATTAGTTCTGACGACAACACTGCAAAAGTGGGCAATAAATATAGCAGAAATTTGGTCCGGTGGTGACCGATCAACATCATGATGGCAGGTCATCTCACCTCCTATTGTTACTAAAGGTCAGTATGTGACTTTCTCTGAAAATATGATGTTGTACATACGTGTATTTATCTGGTATAATGTGTAGGGCCCTATGAAATCCATTTGAATTTTTCCCAAATTCCGTTATTTTTTTCCAAATTCCGTTTTTTTTAATTATTATTATTATTATTTATTTTCTAGGCTGTTTTAATGGTTAAATTATAAAATTGACAGCAATTTATTAACAGCAATTTATTTAAAATTGAACAAAAATGACATTTTTAGAGGCCCTATCTCAAGTTTAGTTTTATTTTGACCAAATTCTGTTTTCCATACATTTTTTGGATTCTATTTCAATGGTTTCATCAAACTTTAATAATTAAAAGCATTTCTAATTAACTGATTTTTTTTTTTTAATTAATTTATTATTACTATTATTATTTATTTAATTTATTTTTTCAGAAATACTGTGTTGTTACATTTTTCTGGTAGATAAATTCTGTTAAATAATCGTTAAAATATAATGTTTTTATTTTTTAACAAATTAGTTGCATTAGTATTGCCATTACATTTAGTAATATATTTCTGTCACAATTTCTTCAAGTGAAACCAAACTTTTATTTTGATGGGTTGCTGTGAAGACCTTTAAGTTTCTGTTTGTATATGATATGGTGATAGTTTTTCCTCACAAGAAATGGTAAAATGCTCATAAAGTGACTCTAAAGGTTATGTTTCTAAAGGTTATGTTTGTGTGTTCATGTACTCGTATATTGAGGTGACAATCCGTATTTGTGAAGTAAACGAAACCATGCGTCTTTGCCATTCATTCACACAGAGACACGCAAAACATGCAAGATTCATATAAGTTTTGATTATTCATCTCAAATTCGGCAAGTTCCGTGACATTCCACGTTAAACAGTAAATTTAATTTTTACTGGATTTCGCGATTCCATCCGCATTTTCCACATCCCAGAAAATATAGGGCCCTAAAACGGTGCGTTTAATCTCTAAATGACTTTTTTTCCATTTACAGATCTAAAAGATCAAATCAGTCAACCAATCAGTGCTTGAGTAACTCCGCCTAACGACATCTCGTTTTACATCTCCCTTCTCTATTCCCCTCAATCTCCTTTATTTCCTTTGGATAGTGATCTTTTTTGTTCCTAGCAGGCTGTTGGAAGCAGGCAGTAATGAACCGTCTCCATATAAAGAGGAGAGAGGGCAGTAGAGAGATGAACGCTCACACTGAGCTGTGTTATCTTTTATAACTGTGACTAAAACACTGTTTAATGGGTGACTACTCACTCATCAGGGCTCTTGGCTTGACTCTGTTAATAAGCTCTTCTCCCAGCTACTTACAAAGACCCGTCAAAAGCTCACGACACAGACGCACCAGAGTTACTCATAGGCATAATTATAGTATCTAAACATATGAACTGACATTACACTTCACTACAATGGCACTCGGTGGCCATCATCAAAGTGATTGTCGATTGGATTTTTAGGTAGGCCGATCTTGCTAGTGTTAGTGGTATTGTCTATTCTTTTCTTCTACTCTTTATACAGCGTCTGTTGAGACTCAACTCCAGCAAACACACACTTGTGTGCCCATCAAAAGAATGTGAGTACAAACTGACTATCAGAGAGATGGAGAGCACCCTGAGAGTTTGAACGTTCACAGCAACAGAGAGAAAGAAGGAAACATCTAGCTTTTAAAGCAGACAGCGCACACCTTCAGCTCCTCCGCCGTAAACTCGGAGACAGAAGGTGAAAGACGGACAGAGCGAGAGAGATAGAGAGAGAGTTTGGCGTGTTTGATGTCAGACCACATTCCAGAGGCTGTCTGAATCCCTCCGACGGCTCTCCCTCCATCACTGCGGCTCTCGCTCCGCCAGTTACCATGGCAACAAGGGCCTGCATGGTGGACCGGAGTTGGAGGGTGTGGACGGAGAGAGAGGGGAGGAAGAGAGTCTCAAACTGCAGCCAGGTACCCAGAGGCCTATAGAGACCTAACATCTTGGCACAGTGTGACAAGCGCTTTTCAACTCCTTCTTTCCATCTACCTCTTTCTGCAGAAACAATACGGTCTCTTCTGAATACTAAGAGCGCTCACGCAAATTCCTCGCAACTGCTTCCTGACTGAAACGTCCTTCAACATCAACGCCGAGATGTTTGAGGACTCTCACTCCTGTGTGCAAGGGTAAGACGCATGAATAAGTCATTTGTCAACGTTCCAGTTGGGACGTCATAAGACCGAATCGTAATTATCAAAGTGTCACTCTTGGTTATGAACAAAAGCCAGTCCCTGGCACTTAAGACCCGAGTCAACGCGGACACTTTAGGGACTGATCGCTTCATTATTGTGTGCGCTCCCATCCCAAAATACGCTCATACTGTCCGTCACTGCCAATCGATGCAGAACGGGTTTATATTAAAGACTGACGACTTGTGCATGACAATGAAAGTTAGGAGAAGGCCTACATGGAATCTGTGCCCACAGAAACCTACAAAGCTTTTCAATTCATTTGTTTTTCATTTAAAACCTATATCATTGCTTTATTAAACATGATCTAATTGGCTGAGACTGTGAAAACTGACGACTTGTCAATGGTGACTTGTTGAATTTATGCATTTGCCAAATATTTTTATTCTAATTGACTTGAAAAATCAAAATTCCCTTGATGTTTTGACATGAAAGAGGGCGTTGTACTAGAAGAACATCCTGTAAGTTTCAGAACTCAAATCTTTCTTGTTAGTCTAAAAACAGCTTATACTGAGGCCAATCTGCCAAAACAACTGGGTATGGAACGCACCACTTTATGATGTAATAGTGTCGCTAAAGAAGATGAACAACGCCTGCTTCTACATCACTGCCTGTTTAGCCCCGCCCACCGATTCGTGCATGTATTTTAACCCTTTAACTGTCACCCGTCCCTTTCAATACAAAATAATAAAAAAGGCAGTTCATGATCTCTTTAAAAATCCGTTGACTATCCATTCATTTATCACAAGTGAAGACCAGCCACCCACGATTGATGTGTTTATTTTTTTTGCTTGATATCTTTTATGACAAATCAACAGATAATGCCACTAGAGCTAAAAATGCAGAAACACAATCAGCAATAGCTGATCATTATTATGATTAGCTCTTGTAAGACAGATCGTTAATGTCCGCGGTGGTAAATGGAGAGAGTCATGGAGCATCACTACAACCCTCAGCACCTTTCAGATCCAATCAGGACAGCCATTCCTCACCTCTTCACTCCATTAGAATATCCTTCAACAACAAGCAAATTAATTACAACTCGTGGTAAACTCAACATGATTGTGTGTGTGGGGGGGTGTGAGAGTATCTGTGTGATTTGGTAAAACCTAATGAAAAGTGCAAAAAGCTACGCATGCCAGCTTTACAAATGAAATGTTCAATCCATTCATTAGCAAGGACCATTAGGCAAAAGCTCACAGCAAAACAAACAAACATTAGAGCCTATTTGGAACAATGACGGATGGACTCGGAAGAGATTTTTTGTCATTTCTCTTAGTAGAATGTGACCTCTGACAGTGTTTCCAAAGTAAAACACAATTGTTAAGATTTTTCTTTTATAGATCAGGAGCCCTAATTGTGACCCTGGACCACAATACCAGTCATAAGCAGCACTGGTATGTTTTTAGCAATAGCCAACAGCCGATTTTTATTTCATGCCAAAAATCATTAGGTTACTGAGTAAAGGTCATGTTCCATTAAGACATTTTGCAAATTTCCGACCATAAATGTATCAAAACTTAATTTCTGATTAGTAATATGCATTGCTAGGAACTTCATTTGGACAACGTTAAAGGCAATTTCCTCAATATTTAGATTTTTTTTTTTTTAGATTCCAAATAGTTCTCAAATAGTCATATCTTAGCCAACAAACATACATCAATAGAAAGCTTATTTATCAGCTTTCAGATGATGTTTAAATCTCTTATGACTAGTTTTGTGGTCCAGGGTCACAATTGTGTTTCACATAAGCGTCACTATTGCTTGAGATGTCTCTCCTTAATAGAAGAAAAAAATTTAACAAATTAGACATAAGAGTAACAATCTATCAAATGAATGTGGATAGAATTTGATAAGAAATGTCTGATACTTATTAAAATTTAAAATATGCCTAAAATTAAAATTAAAAATTAATTGCAGGCTTTGATATCTTGGCAAATCTGAGACACTAAAACCGAAGTGACACTCAGCGGAGGCACTGAGATTACTAAGGTCTTTTTCTCAGGAGAAAAATCTGAACAGCAGGAAACTTGAGTAAAAATTTCCTCCATTTACTGTCTATGAGAACGAAATGAGATAAAGACGTCCTTTGTGATTTTTCTTTCATATGGGTTTGTGCGTGATTGTGTACGCCTTATGGGAAAGGAGAAAGAAAAAAAATTCATATCACTGACTCATAACCAAGTAACTAACTGAGAGCCATGGCATATGTGTGTGCGAGACACACTGTTGGAGAGCGAGCGAGATCCCAAATTCTGCTCGGAGTACTTTTCATATCTGACTCACAGTGCAAAGTCCCTCTGCAATTAATCTCTCCTTTAAAGTTTCGTTCTGACCCTCCCAACGGCTTTCCTCTCATTCTCCTCTCTCGCTGTCTGTGTGTTTGTGTTCGGTGAGGAGTCATTGTGGATTGGGGCCTATTTGATGCAGAATCACAACAGGAGTGGAAATGAGAACGAGGAAGAGGAAAATGAGAGTGCGGGGCCAGTAATGCTCAAAGACATTTGCTCGGTTTCAAAACCCAGTGAGCACACAGAGAGAGCATTTTAAGGCACCAGGCACACATCACCAAAAGATACGGTAGGCAATTTAATGATGTTACCTCCTAAGATAACTTGTTTCATACAAATTCTAAGGCAGCTGTGTCTGTATCTGTTGTGGAGAAGACAATGCCAGAATGAACTGCATGGCACTAATATGATGGAATATGATGGAATAGAAATAAACAGTTCATTGAATGCTAAAAAGTTTGAGTTGCTGTCTATGTAGATACAGGATAACGTTCCAAATCAGGTCACCTACGAAGTTCCATGACGGTTAGAAAGCTGTCTATGTAGGCAGCTGGCTGCAAGGCTGCTCGCTAGGTTTTGGGACAGAGCTTTCATCTCTCCTGTGACAGCTCTTGCTCTGTCAAAAGTATAGAGACCATGCAGGTGGGGAAGGTGGAGGTCATTTTGAGAGGCAAGACTTGTATTCTCCTGGATTCGTCCAGAAAGAGCAAGACATTGAGAGACAGGAGAGGACATACTGATGATATTAGCTGTCTCTGCTTTTCTCCTCCATCACTCCACACGGTGCCACTGTGACGTCTGTTTTGGACGAGGATCAACACAAGAACCACATACAAAACTGACCCCAAATCAGCACTCCGAAGAATATGAACTCTTTCTGTTGTGTGACGTTAGTGACAACTTCACGCTGTACACAAACCCCCTGGTGGGGAACAGCAGGCTGGATAGGTTTGATTAATGGGTTTGAAGGCTTCAGAAGGTGGTGTATATTTAGCATGCTAATATGGGCTATGCAGAAATGAAGGAGCTCGCTGATATATAGTGTTGAGTGCTCTCTTAACAGGCCTCTCCATTAAAAACTTCTGTAGCATGCTCTTTTTTTTTTTAGATGGATGACTATATAGGTCATTCTATAATTAGGGGTATATTTAGAATTTGACAATGTGAAGAAAAGTTTTCCTGTTTCCCCAAAACCCAAACATAACCTTACGTAGCTGCTTTGAAACAATCTATATTGTATAAAGTGCTATATACATAAAGGTGATCTGTAGGAATATGTGCATAAAATACCATCTATGTTTGCTGCTGTCCATCACGTTACTTTTACTGGGCAACACAGTTGACAGGTAACTTAGTTGACATTTTTAGTGTTTTGGGCCTATACTCAACATGGAAGCCTAGAAGTACTGAGCATATAGTATGTTTAGAAATAAATTTTAAGTTTTAGTTAAATTGTCTGTGCAGCAATAATACTTGTGTAACACCGTTGACAGTCAATTAATCCACTCTTGACACAAGCTTGCTAGTTTAACCAATTTTAGGGGAAAGAGAGAGAACATAACTTCTAGTGTTTCATCCATGTGCTTCTAGAGGAAATATCATCATACTGTGCAAATTATGTGAGAATGGGACAAACCATTCCTTTTTTAGGGGGTTTTCTAGTGGTAACTTAGTTGATAAAGTTTTTTCAGACACTAATAAAACAAGTGATATCACAATAAACACTTATTATTTTTGAAGCACACTCACAAATGGATAACCTAATCTAACTGAAGGCAAAACTATGAAATTAATTTATATTTGAGGTCATTTTCATGCTTAAATGAAGAGAAGAATGAGCAACAAAATCAGACAGCTGAATACCAGGGTTGTATGTGATAAGAACATCATTTTTGAACAAAACACATGGCTTTTTCAACAAATATATATTGATGAAGACATATTAAAAATATACTTCACGGACATGAGTATCCACAATTATAGAATGACCCAGAGATGGCCTATAACTTTAAAATTAACAGTTTGGGCTCTAAACTAGTAAAAGTCATTTTCACATACTTGCGTCCACAAAGGACGCAAATTCAGACATCATTCTGATGAACATTTTCTTAGGAGTCATACCTTGGAACACAAATGTGAAGGAAAATGCTTATGAACCTTTCTCACCATCGTTTTGTCTGTAATTCTGCTCTCCTTTCTTTCTCTCAGTGTTTCTATTTTCTTCTTTTCCATGCCTCCTGTCAGCCAGAAATCATGGCGTATAAAGAGAGTCTGGAACAAAATACAACCTGTGGCCTTGGCAAGCTTTTCTATCAGGCTGCTATTGTGGCACAATGACACATTACCCATGGTTTACGATCGTATGCACACACGCACGGCAGAAATGTGCTGTCTTGATGATGTCTCCATGAGTAAGAATGTAATGAATGCTGACTTCAGACCCATCAAAACACACGAGCATTAGCCCAATCCAAGCGTGACAGACAGTCAATAAATACTAATCAGACCTTGCTCACCTTTCCCCAGCCTGTCTGCATGACACAATGCCTGTGCTTGACATGAGCGCCCAGATATAAACCCCCACCAAAGAACGAAGCGGCGATAGTCAACTGACCTGATTTGAGTGTGCCGTTATCAAGATGTTGTGCTTTTTTTTGGTCTTTAGCACCAAAGCAATTCACAACGCATGATTTTGCTGCCAATTCTCTAAAGCTCACTCTTTAAGAGCTGCGCCATGTTCATTCACTTTCTACTCCACACATCCGTCCAATTTCATGAGCTGGAGAGAGGAAAAGAGTGGGCTAATTATCAGCCGGATACTCTTGCAGGAGGTAACCCCCTCCTGCCTTTCTGTCTAACACTGAATTTCCAATAGTCTAATCACTGCCTCGCTCTGCGGGCTCAGTGGTCTTTAATATTTTAGGCAAAGAGGTTGACCTGTTGTGCCCAAGAGCTGGGAAATCCCAGAGGACCACCGTGATGCTGGAGAACTGGCACTTTAACAGTGGCCTCGAACTGACTCATGCCTCCTGCGGTTTACACGGCGTTTCATCACCTGCCTCCAGCCTGAGCCAAAGAGTTTCCACAGAGATCTTATGATAACCAGGTTTTAATGTGTCTGTAAACAAACACTTGTAGTAAATCACATATTAAGCTATTTGGGGAGAATTTAATTGTCTAAATTGTTTTAGCACCTAGTTTGTTAAAGGTTTTGCGCTGAAATACTGTGCATGCTAACTAGTTAGCAAATGCACTCTTTACTGTAGTTAATGCGTGCATCATTATCTAATGACTGCGCTAATCTTTGAAAGTGTTCATTTATGTGAGTGTGCGTGTGTGTTATGCTTTGATGGAGTTTTGTGAGTGCCTTAGGGCAGAGCTTATTAACAGAGTCAAACCAAGAGCCCTGATGATAGAATGGTCACCCATTAAACAGTGTTTTAGTCACAGTTATAAAAGATGACATCTCGCAGTGTGCATTCATCTCTGCCTTTCTCTATTATTTGCGCAATTAAAACAACTTGAAATGTTTCCCAACGGAAGCCCCGACCAAACAAGTTGCCTTCCTCTTTCCGTTCTCTCTCCTTCCCCATCGTTCCGATCCAAAGTTCTGTCTCCGAACTGGATGGCTGAACCTGAGTTCCACTGTGGGCAGGTGTTAATGCATATTCATGAACACGCTGATTCTCATCCAGGCTGCCATTGTGAAGCCAGTACCGTAGGTGGTAACTAGCCTTCACTCAAAGTTAAACAAACAATACGGTTGTGAAAAAGCTTCCTGGACAGCAAATACATGCATATTCATGAGTGAGTCACAAAGGTGGACGGCAGCCTCAGCAACAAATTACTGCAGTTCAGGGAGATTTTGGGGAACAAATTTGTGTTTTTACACAAGAACTGTTAAACCAAAACATCAATTCCACAATGTGGGTTGCTGATAGCATTTCTAGAGCTCTAAGCTAATTTCACTAAGGGAAATTCACTTAAGCATACAATTTAAATTCAAAACATAACAATGGCTGCTAGAAAGATTTGCCATGATCATACTGGTTCACAAATTTATTGAAGCCTGTTTCCTCCACAATTGAAAAAGAAAAGTAATTGTGTGTTTTTGTGATTCTCATAAATCAGATTTTTTTTTCTCACGATTGCGAGTTTACACCTCACAATTCTGACGTTTTTTCCTCAGAATTGCGTAATACAAACTCGCAATTCAGATTTTTTTTCTCAGAATTGTGATAAACTCACAATTGCGAGTTATAAAGTCAGAATTACAAGATATAAATTCACAATTCTGACTTTTTTCTTCACAAATGCGACTGACAATTCAGACAAGTCAGAATTGTGATATAAACTTAAATTCTGACTTTTTTCTCAGAATCGTGTAATAAAAACTCACAATTGTGAGAAATAAAGTCAGAATTGCGAGATAAAGACTCTCTACTCTGACTTTTTTCTCACAAATGCGAGTTTATAGAAAAAACAGACCCAAATATTCCCAGTATCTCAAGTTTATATCTCACAATTCTAACTTAGAACTCAGAATTGTGAGATATAAACATGCAATTCTGAGAAAAAAGTGAAAAATTTTGAGATATGAACTCATTTCTGTGAAAAGCCAGAATTGAGTTTATATCTCACAATTCTGACTTTACTTCTAAGAATTGTGACTATTTCTCAGAATTGCAACTTTATATCTCACAGTTTTGGCTTTCTTTGTCAGAATTGCAGTTTTTTTCTTTATATCATGCAATACTGACTTTAAAACTCACAAATTCGAGTTTATATCTCACAATTTTGAGAAAAAAAGTCAATGATGTAAACTCGCAATTGCAAAAAAACTCAGAATTGTTCGAAAAAAAGTCACAACTGACCGGTCAAAACAGGTCATTGACCATCAGGTCCAGCGACTTGAGGCTTTAGTCAAAGTCTTTTAGCTTTGATGCTATCTGTATTGAAATATACTTTTATTTACAACTAACAAATAGCAAGTAGTACACAGCTTCAACATAACTGAAGCCTAATAGAAAAAAAGAGCCATATGATGAGAGTATGCCCCACTCATGTCCTGTTTTCGACAGGAAATACACCAAAACAAGACAGAAAAATGGCATTTCAAAGCCGTTGCATAGATCTGTAAGGCCTTTTAACAGCGGTCACTCTAAGGCAAATTAATTTCACGATGAACTGATAGCAGTGTATCTTTTCAGTCTCAGCAAATGGCATAATGTGCCGTAACAAATTCTGCTATTTAAGCTACTTAAATGTAAAACTTTCAAGGCATCAAAGGAGGTTTTCTTTTCAGGTGACCATGAGGAAGATACACTGTACGGCTTATTTCAGAAATCAGGGTCGCCTACCAGTTATAGAAATTACACAGCTGCGGCAAAAGGTCCTCTGCGCACGGATTGCTTTCAAACGTGCATTCAGAAGAATCAACGTTTAATCAAAAAAAAACAGGTTTCAAAAGTGAAGGACACATTGCCATAGAAAAAAGATAAGCCCACACACACAGACGTCAATTTAATTTAAAAAATCTTTCATGCGCACACAAAAAAGTGCATTTTTGAGCGCACGTCATTTCCATGGAAACAACGTTCAACAGATGTTGCAATGCCATGCCACATCAGGCCAGTAAGTTGATGCTTTTTCTCTCAATTGATTCAAGAACTGATGGTCATACATAATTGAGAGAGACTAAAGACGCAGGAGACCAGATTTTCAGATTTTAAAAAGACAGGATTGGCAAAGACCACCTATATATCCTAAAGGGCCTGAATTTAAGTGTCACCTCTTGCTTAAGACTGAACATTTATTTAAAAGAAAAGCGCCTAAGAGAGAGACATCAATAAATGATTTACGCTCTCTTTATATCATCGCCTGACAGAATAATCAGATATTCACTCCTGGGAGTGATGATACTATGATAGCACTATGATGTGCCCGAGGAGTCAGCCATACTGCATAATAATGAGAAAGGGGACTTGGAGAAAGACCACATGGTCATCACATGTGCAATGATAATAATGGTGAGTTTTTTAAACAAGCGTAGATCTATATGACCCTGAACCACAAAACCAGTCATAAGTAGCACGGGTATATTTGTAAATTTATAGATTATAGATTTTTCTTTTACGCCAAAAATCATTAGGATATTCAGTAAAGATCATGTTCCATGAAGATATTTTGTACATTTCCTATCGTAAATATGTCAAAACTTCATTTGGACAACTTCCTGAATATTTAAGCCAAATATTGTCCTATCCTAACAAACCATACATCAATGGAAAGCTATTTATTCATCTTTCAGATGGTGTACAAATCTCAATTTCAAAAAATTTACCCTTATGACTGGTTTTGTGGTCCAGGGTCACATATTCAGTCTTGAAGTTACTATAAAATTACAGGAAAGCTTCAGGAAGCTGTGTTAGCAAAGTTGCAGCTGCTCAACTGTCTGAAAGAGTGGCTAATGTAAATCAGCACAAACGAGCTAAAATATGATAAAACTCCTCAATGTCCTGATGTTGCGATGTCATAATTCCTTGTAAGTTTTGGCACTCCTGATGGGTGTTAGATTGACCTGTAAAGTCTCACTCCGTCACTCACGGGGTGTAATGACACTGAGAGATAATGACTCAGCATTTCAGCAGGGTGGAAACGTTCTCGGTGAATTTCAATAAAGCAGATGGTGGCGATGCCATCAAATATGCAGCTCACAGTTTCACTTTCCCTCCGCTGCGAGGACAGTTGGGTCTTTATTTAGCAGCTTTAGCGAGACTAGTCTGGCCGTAACTGGTAGCCGAAAGCGTGAATCATGAGTGGCGAGCGATCTGAACTATGACGGGTCTGGAGAGGACACTGAAAACCAGGTGGTGTCATCTTGAGTGTCATCTATTTTCAACCTACCCATTCAGCATGAAAGCGCATCTCCACTCGACGTGGCAAATCAAAACCAGCAAAAAGACGACGAGCTCTTTTGGAAATGAACCCCCCCTTGACTCGTCAGCCAGTCACACTGCGAGACAGCTGCATCTCTTCTCTTCTCAGCGCTTGTCCTACAGATGCTTGTCTGGTTGCTCCTGCAGACCGATGAATCCTGCAGGTAACGAGTCAGCACAGGGAGGCATGCTGGGACACGTGGCTCTTCTTTCGCGCATCTCGTTTGCCTAAATTTGCATTCATTACGTATCAGGCAGGGTATGGAGAAGGGCTCGGAGAGGAAGAAGAGAGCGCAGTGTGACGCCGTGGTGGATTGTGGGAGCTCTGAGGGGGGCAAGAGCTCTGAGGGGCTGGAAAAACAACTCAGTGGGCTATTAAGCACAAGGGTGCAGCAGTTCACTGAGGTGAGAGGGAAGAAGAGGAAGAGAGTTTGCTCCATTCTACAACCTAGAGAGCTGCCTACTTAGGAAGCATTTTAAGGGATCATAGAAACAGCTTAGATATCTCATATTAGCCAAATTCTAAGTTGACACTTCATGTATCCTTTGCAGAGAAATGTGCAAGTATCTTAGCGATTTGGATGCCCATGTAAGAAGTAGGCTGCTCACTAGGTTTTGGAAAAAAGCCTGTCTGTGTGTATGTGTGTGTGTGTTTGTGGGTAAATAAGCATGTTTCATCAAACTGCATGCATTTTGCAGGTTTCAAGGTGGAAGTGAGGCACCCTGGGAGTCGGAGGTGACGGAGCAATGAGACGGAGGAAAGAAGAGACGAAAGGAAGAACATGTTTAAACGTCTCGGTGCACACGCTCAGACAAACCCCTCTGACACATCACAACTCCTCCAGTCTCCTGACAAATCCTGACAGATTAAGTGCTTTCATCTATTCACCATTTGCCACGAGAAAAGCGTTTATGAGAGCCGGGACAGTGTACATTAGTGATATTCCCTTAAGCGCTCAATCCCGTCAACTGCAATTTGGAAAAAAAATAAAATGCAAAAAGGTCAAGTCTTTTCTTTTCTTTTTTTTCCTGACTTCTAGATATCATGATAGCAGGAGGATGGTATTTGTGTGAGAATAATTCTCTGAAACACATCAGTTCCTGATCCCCGTTTCCCTCTACTGAACAGCGGAAACAGGGTTATGTGTCTTTTCATAACAACAAATAAAGAAACATGCAGCAGAGCGAAACAGGTACACAACCCCATCCCAAAAAAAGTAGTAGTACTGGCATCAACGGTAAAATTGCAGTTTTACCAGGAACTAATGCAAGAGCTAATGCTTAAATTGACAAAATAATGACAATCATTCCACTGAATTAGATTAAACTAAAAGCAGTAGTGATCTTATCCTAATGCTAAGTGTAATGACCCACATATCAGGGTCAATCTTACAAATCCTGCCAAAAACGCAACAAAACATTTTTATTTTATTTTATTTTATTTTATTTTATTTTATTTTATTTTATTTTATTTTATTTTATTTTATTTTATTTTATTTTATTTTATTTTA